>ML819948.1:64475-87688 GCA_009831015.1 Picea engelmannii | reverse complement strand
TATTTACTATTTATTTACTGTGTAGTTTGGTTTAGACTTTGAACCCTATGCTCCACACTTTTGGAGGTTCATGTTAATATCTTGCATATTGCTTTGGTCACCTCTGAGGCTCAATTAAGGAGCTCTTAATCATGGATGAAGCTTAAAATTTCTATAACTCAAAGGTTGGCATTTTAGTTAAACAAATTTAGTTTCTGTCGGTAACTTGCCCATTCATGCTGATTTGAGTATCTCTGGCATGCTTGAAGGCTTGAACTAAATTTTGTTCAACAATTCAACAAGCTCATAAAATAGGCATCGTACAAATATCAACTGCCATGTTACTATTTATTTACTGTGTAGTTTGATTTGGAATTTTAACCTTCTGCTTCACAATTTTGGAGGTTCATGTTAATATCTTACATATTGCTTTGGTTACCTCTAAGGCTCAAAATTAAGGAGCTCTTAATCATGGATGAAGCTCAAAGGTTGGCATTTTAGTTAAGTATTATATATCCTCGGCACTGTAGGTGATATAAAAGCTTTTCTTCATCTAAAGAAAGTGGTTCATGTACTCCATGAATGTTATGTCAAACCCCTTGGCATACACAAAAGAAAGGCCTATACAGAGAATATAGTGCTTGGCATTGGAACATGGTTTGGTCCAGTTTCATCATTACTCCTGTTCTTAAACATTGAGAATTCTTAACCTCAAGGACAAACTTTGGAAGTGCTTTTCGGGGAAACTGATGTTCTCTTGATATGTGATAACTTGTCTATGTTCGACATTGAAATGCAATAATTCTTATGATATTATTAGTTGGTAGGTTTGATTAATTTTGTATGGTTCTGCTATGGACGTCATTTAGAGAAGAGGAGATGAACATGTAGTTACACACAAGTTCATTTTTAAAGTGATTTTCCATGCACAAATTTTGCATACCTCATATTTTAGGTCTTCATGCTTATGGAGATGATACCAAGAGTAATCTCATTAGGATAGAAGATGTGACAACATCTTTCATTGGGTAAAAGTTTGAAGGATTTGTTAGACGTGTATGAACTTAATGTCAGTTCATTCACCATATTGGGTCTTTTTATCTCTTAGACACTCTCGAAAGAAAAAACCCAACCTTTAGTGTGAGGGAAAGCCTAAGGAAACTATTAAGTGGGTCACTAGATGACACCTATATGACTTACTCCTCCTTTGGGCTTGGAATGATTATTAGGTCTTGATATTGATATTGTACTTTTTTTTTAAATACCTACACAAAGGTGAAAATTGTGACGTCTTTCACTCTCTTCCCGTCGCTATTGCCACGTCCAAGACGTCTCTCTTTCCACCTCCAAGATTGTCGCTCCCATAGCAACCACGTCGGAGCTAGTAACTCCAGGTTGTCACTGTTGCCACCTGATGGACGTCGTTCTTGCCACGTCCAAGAGTGTCGCTCCCATAGCAACCACGTCAGAGTCCCATCGGTCTTGCCACCTTCAGAACGTCTCTCTTGCCACCTTTAAAACGTCTCTCTTGCCACCTTAAGAATGTCTCTTTTGCAACCTTTGAAACATCTCTCTTGCCACGTCTGAAACATCTCACTTGCCACGTTCGAAACGTCGGTCTTGCCACGTTTGAAATGTCTCACTTGCCACATTTGAAACGTCTCACTTGCCACGTTTGAAATGTTGGTATTTCCACGTTTGAAACATCGGTCTTGCCACGTCTGAAACATCTCACTTGCCATGTTTGACACGTCGGTATTGCCACGTTTGAAACGTCCCTAGATGTCGGTCTTACGACATCAATATGGAGCTAGACAATCCAATTTATGATGACACGTAGCATCATATAACGTCGCAATACCGACGAAAACTAGGTCATCGGAAAAACGACGTCATGTGAAACAACATTTGAGGGGGTCCGAGGTTTTTCGGTCTTCCGACAATAGAAAGTGGCAATTGCGTCGAATGCGCTGTCGGAATTTGACCCAAATGCACTAGTGTGGGATTGCCGAAATACGACCACTATTAATAAACAGATAACTAATAAATGTTGCGATACTAATGTGTATCTCAGAAATATTTTTTTCATTAAATGTAAGTGATTACAGGTTAGCTACATCAGTATTTTCATCATAAAATGAGTTTAAGGCAAATTAAAAGTTTGTGTTCCAAAACCTATGCTTGTTTTGTCTTTCGAGGGTAATTCACATTCGGCCAAGCTCATACGCTTCTTTTTTGTGACAGGTTTCCCATCTAACATAGAGCTATGGAGCCAAAGAAAGCACCGAAGAAGAGTGAAGATACAGAGGAAATGCGTAACCCAGAAGGAGATATCATATCCGACACCACGCCACACGCCATCAACTCAATTAAATCTTAGAGACAAATATATGAATTCCTGGATTACGAAATCAAAACTTCTCCTGCTGATTCCGAGAATCACTTTTGGGATATAGCAGAATCGGAGCTTCATATGATCGCAGTACGCCCTCGGCTCATGGAATACAACGACATGATCAATTGGGCCTTGGAGAAGGTTGATATCCTGACAATAAGCATTTTAAATGATCAAGTAGTCGTTGTCGGCTCATTCAGGCTAGAGAATATACAAGTAATCTATAAACTCTCACCAAATCCTAAGCACATTTATAATGTCGAATTTACAGCTGAGTTTCAAAGGAAAGAGTGTACTAAGGTAGACTGAACTTATGCCAATTTAATCAGAGAATGGTCGAGGTGTCCATCAAAATTTAGGGCCAATACCCATGGAATTTATGCCAGAGCATCTTTGAATGAGTACATGGTCTATGTAGCCATGATGCTATGTAGACTCTTCGGGAAAAAGAATCCCTGCCATTTTCCTACAGAATGGGTGCCCCTTTTAGAAGAAGCATCAGAAGGATACACTTTTAACTGGAGCAAGATTTTCTTTTATAACCTAGCTCAAGAGGTTTCAAATTATAGAGTTGCAAGATCTAAAGGTCATCTAGCGACATTTTACATGTCGGTGTACATCATGGACACAATCAACTTTGTGACTCCATTTCCCTTGATGAATTGGAGGTGGAACATAACATGCCCCGAACCCATTCATGAGTATCACTCTGTGCTATGGGAAGAAAATGCTAAGAATGTGTTTTACAAAATTTGTCATTTCATAGGAATTCCAATGCATAAAATGTTTTTTGGTTGTGAACCCCCTCGAATTTCTGAGACAGTCTCAGAAAATTTCAATGCGATAGCCGACTAGTTCATTGATGAAAACTTCTCTTACATTAGGGTGTATGGGTGCTCAATCCCCCCTCATGCTCTTCCAAAATTCCTCCTGGACAAACTGGTGTGTAGAGAGGTAGTGCACCAAATAGTAAAAGGTGGTATTGGAATAGAGCTAAAGGAAGCTCAAAAGAAGTCCTGCTAATCTTCCCTATATATGTCGGTAAATTTTCATTGCAAAACCTAGGCCATTCTAAAGTGGAAGCCGAAGAAATAGAAGAAGTTAAACTGGTGGATATCAAACATAAAAAACATGACCCTTATCAACTAGTGAACAAACATTTAATGCATTGCAATATGAAAGCTTATGAACACGAAGAGTTTGTTTATGATGATATTTTCAAAGAGGTTAAAATCTATGAGGAGGTATTGAATGGGGTACAGGCCTTATCACCCGAGTTACAGATTGGTTTCATGTCCTTCCAAAGTCATGGACGAAGTTGTTTTCCAAAGACTTTGCAGGGTGAATCCACGACCCCCCCTCCAGAGCAGGAAGGGCCTCCCCCAGGTTTTGAAACAGAGTTACAGAATACAACAATTGTAAAGAGAAATATGAAGGAGATTGAAATGCCTTCACAAGAAACAAAAGTTCCTCAGACAGAGAAATCAGAGTCAAGGAAAGATAAAGAGTTGGAAACATCCCCAGAAATCCCTGAGGATTTTCCCAAAAAAGTAGGAGGAACAACATCAACGGAGCTTGGAAGTCCTATTACTTATTTGACCCCATTACAATCTACCTATGGAAACCCCCAAGAGGGAGCTCTTTATGTTAGTAATCTCAAACCTATTTCTAGGGATGAGATTCCTTCATCCGATTATTTTTTCAGTAAAAAGAGAAAGGCTATCCTGAATTAGGAAATGCATCCAAGAGGAGACATGATGATAAAAAAACACAAGATCATCGTAGATGGACAAAAACTTGAAGAAGGGGAATTCGCTACAGAAATAGCAGGCACAATGGGAGCCTTAGCATCGGTAAATTTATATTTCGTGGGTAATTTGAGAATTATGTTGCAGCAGAAAGATTAGATGATAGCTCAGCTACAAAGTGAATTAAAGGAGACTGAAAGAAGTATCAGTCGGAAGATAAACAAGGGTCTAGAACAATCCATATTCAATGACATACAGGAGATTCAAAAACTGAAAGCAAGCTTAGATGAAGAAAACCTGAAGATACAGGTCAGTCAAGCACAGGTCCTACAACAAGAAGAAATGAATAGACAATTACAAAATAAGATTAATTCCATTCAAAATCAAGTGGTAGAGCTTGAATTTTTCCAAGCCTAGGTGTTGGAAATACATACAAAGATAGAAAAAGAGCAACAGGGAGTGTTTTTTAAGCTGGAATTTATTCAGAATTACTTTCAGGAAACAAGTAAATCCTTGGAGAGTATTGTCCTGAAAGAGAGAGAAGTGAAAGCAGCCAGAACAACTTTTCAAAAAGTAGTGGCTCTTTCAACAAAAGAGGAGTTCGAAGAGACTCAAAGCTATTTGTTTCAGAGAAGATTAAAGGTGATATAATACTCAAGGTATGGGAGGCAAATCTCGCAGAAAACAAGAAAATAACCAGAGAGGTTAATGATGACTGTCAAGGAATTTTCGACCTTTTAGGGAAATCTTCATTGAACATTGGAAGAAACAACTGTCCAAGGTTGTTAGGAGAAATTAACATTGTTAAGAATCAGTTAATATTCAAGGAGGATCTGGAAGAAATTCAGGTAGAGATCCCACAAACAAAGGTAATCAATGTCACTCAAATCGACAAATGGATAGTGATGCCGAACTTAAAGTTACAAACTATTAAGTTCACAAGAAAGATAATCGAAGACCGTCTACCTGAACTACAGAGAAAGTTCTTCCTATTTGAGGCAAAAGATATTCCAGAAGCTCCTAAAGTTTTGGTGTAATTCCTGGGAGAATGTATTCGCTGGCTTAAAACAGAAGAAGGAAGTTCATCAACGCAGACATGAAATATTGTTATGGATATTTTCATCATTGAAATAATAAAGAAGTTAAAATAGAAATGTAAACGGTTCAACATTGCTCATTCATGTAACCGTTAACCTTCAGAAGTTAGTTAATCACCAGCGGGAAAAATGTTTGGTGATCATGTATAAATATATTTTCACAAGACTGAGAAAGGGCTTTTGGTTTTTTGGGGAGCCAATTATATTAGAAGTTTTCCGACTTACAATGATATAGATAATGCAGAAGAGATTCTGAATTCTGTCAACTTGAAGCTATGTGTTCCTTTACTCTGTTTTCAATATCTTTCAACATCTTTCTTTCCATGTCTTTCTAATGAATGATCAGCTATAGTTTAATTCAAAATTCTATTGTAGTTTGATTTTATTTGATTATCCAATCATTTACAGTTTTTCCTCTATGATTGTTATCAGCAGTTTCAATACCTGTAGATCATTTGGATGGTTATATTTATTACTTCATTAGAAATCTCATTTTTCTCTCCTTCTTCTATTATAATATGAGATTCTTTCATGATTAAAGACTCATATTTTTCGGCAGCTTTACTTTTGTTATTATTTTACTATTCTCAAATTGTTTCAACTACCTGAAACAACCTCTACTGTTATTATTTTGAGTTTCAAAACTCTTTTTCTATTTCATCCCTCAAAACTGAAGCAACAAATCTTAAAACATTTTAATTCAATAAAATTTTACTCCCCATGACTGTCCCAAGTAATAGACATCCTAACATAGAATCTGGCCTATATGATCAAACTAGCATTGCTTTAAACTTATTTAATACTATCCTTCAAACAAAAACTACCCGAGTCAAATTAGAACGCTCATGGGCAGTTATTGAGAGAGAAATCAGCATCCAAGAACAATGGGAAGCTAGATAGAGACAGTTGAGAAACCAACTCTAATTTACCGTTCACAATTGATTCTTACTCCTTAATTCTCTTTATCTTTTTGGATGCCTTGACGGTATACTTTAGAGCCTTAAAGTATAAACTCAAGAAAAACACCAGCCACATTGTTGGGAGACTGTCGGGTGAACAATCTCCTGACACCCATCATTTTCAGGGACTTCAGGCTGTAAAGAGACATGAGGAGGCACAGGGATACCCGGGGCTTGAGGGGCTTGGAAAGGAGGCCTTTCATGCCTAGGTTGGACTATTCCCTTCCCAATCCAATTAAATAATCCAACATGAAACAATTGGCCAAGCTCTTCTAAATCAACGTCAAAATGTATAGAGAACCCGGGCCTTCTTGGGCCTCGATTCCAGTTACCTCTACCTCTGTTTCCTCGTCCATGGCTTCCCCGACTGAAAAAAATCATCTTGCATGTGTAATTGATTAGAAAATAGTCTTTTAAATAGCCATGCATGACAACTCTTAAAAATATGAAATAGATTTGGCTCAGAATGTACCAGGCACATACAATCCAATCCATCAAAATTGTTTTAATGTTAATCAATGAGCAGGGGGGTGAAATAGTGTCCTCGGATATGTGGGGGGTTTGTATTGAGCGAAAATATGATATAATGAAAGGGGAGAAAAAATGGTCACTTCTCAATGACAACAACAATCAACTGTAAATCAACCCAAAATAATCTCACTGCAATCCACTCAAGACACTGCCACTTCATCCACTTAACACATAAATTCTCTTAGTTGTAATAAATATCAGAACAGGGAGTGAAAAAATGAATATGGGATATGTGAAGGGTTTGTAATTAGCGGAAAGTGAGATAATGAGAGGGGAGGATAACGATTACTATTCATGAAATTAATCAAGTGATCCATAAAACATTCTGTAGTAAGAATAGATGCCTCAACCAACAATCAGATGACTGAGTAATAATTCCTGTGTATTTGACTAGTTCATTGTTCATTAATATCCAACACTGTGTCATTAAAAAACAATAAGTATTTCATACAATTTGTAAGAGGTTATGTTCCCTTTATTCACACATTCTACATTTTATAACAGTCAACAACAACACTCATTTCCAATCTGTAATCATTAACATCCACCACTGCCATGCATTTCTTCAATCCACATCTATATTTAAAAGTCATGTTTCCAAAATAATAATGAAGTCACTGTTTTTGCAATAGATCCCATAAAGACTTGCAAAGATATTTTTTCTCATATATATATGCAGTAAAATAATCAAGACCAAAATAATCAAAACCCCACATGCCACTCTTAAAATGAAAATTAACTATACAACCAACAACCACCATTTAGACATAGGCTATGCAGGAGTAAAATTCCAAGGCAATGTAGTTATGCCCTTGTAAAAACAAATGATTCAATGTGACCTAAAATCCGAGCCAAATATCCAACATGACTGTCATCAAACAGAGGTCAATTTCAATAAATAACATGCTTAAAAATTTGAGGGTATCACTGAGTAAAAAAACAATCTATCCATATTACACACAGAGTGCAGCTAACCAAACTCCATAGTGCAACATTTCCACTCATCACAACAAACACACAGTCACGATAATAACTCAACATATCGTGCTGAGGTTGTGCACATTCAATCTTGTTCAAACAATAACACAAGGATGTCGTGGATATACTTTCTATAGTTATCTAGTCCAATAATCATTCAAGCCCTAAGAAAAACATAGTTACCTTGATAAAAAATCATTTGCAAAACCCCATACACAGAACACGACATGTGTGAACAACCCAAGCATTTGTAACCAATGCCAACCCTCATCCAACTCATCATAAGTGAAAATATTAGTGACTTTACATCAACCAACAATTTGCCATTGTGGTAGAAAATCAATCAATCGAACACGCTGTGGTGACTCTGCGTACCCACGCACCCAATCGAAACGGGGCAGAGGCCCTTCCAATAAAAATACTGAGTATTAATATGAGGAGAGTGACTAAGTTCTGTGAAAGTGCAACTGGCAACCAAGGGTTATCCTTATTATCATAGAAGCAGTAATCATATGCCAAACTAACATGACTATCACATAATCAACTGGATGGGTCTATACTTAAAATGGTCGATGATATACGACTATCCAACACACAAGTGGTAAACCCTACAGGCCAGGCTTGGTGCTCCATGTCACCCTCAGACTTGCAGATTTAACGGTTCGCACTGTGAATAACACAGGACATCTAGAGCCAACTTATTTTAATGGTGAAAAACCCTGATACCAGAAGTGCATACACAGAAGGAACCATGAATTATTCACAGATATATGTCAAGTCCGAGATAGGAGGGTTACCACAGAGGAGCCAAGATCCAACCCGATTGATAGCAAATCTTAATGCGCACAGGGTGTAACCCTTGTGGTTCTTAAAACAACCCCAACACTGAGGTGATGGTGATGCCAAGCAAGAATACGAGAGCCATTTCGTGGATTCTAGTGAGGAAATCGACCATTTCTCAAATAAACAAGATGCAGTGATGAAGAATGCTTCCAGCCGTAAACCCATAAAATAAGAGAATGGACAAGTGACGTGCACGCATGGGGGATAGCCAACTAAGAAACCTCACAACAAAAATAACTACAACTAAGCGAGTAGTAACGAAGAGATATCGTTAGGAAGACTGATAACTTCTACAAACTCAAAATATTGCAGGACGAACCATCCATTTTCCATTCAAAACTGAAATTTTACATAGTTGCAGCACTCAGGACAAACATAAACCCATACAACTGAGCCAAAAATCATTTCATAACCAGAGTGAAGTCAAGAATGGCCAAAAAAGGTCATACCTGTTAATTGAAATCCTTAAGACAAGAGGTGGTCGAGCGGTTTCACCCTGCTAAAATTCTGGAGCGTGAACACAACAACAAGATCAAACAATAGTCTGACTAGGGTGGCGGCCAATGAGAAGGGTAAAGGTGACGTACAGTAAATTCACATCGCCTCCACCTCTACCTCATTAACTCAAACAGTGCATGCCAACAATTCTCCATTAACACCATTAATCAACATGTATCGAGACTATCACCGTATTAAAATCCAATAAACTATGCCACCTTTCTAACTTAAGCCATAACACAATCCAAATTCCATATAATGATTCGCATAACCATTAACACTATGACTTTGCCAAAATATGCCACCAATGTTCCAAATCACATATATATTGTCCACATAATTCCATTAACCATTGTATAACCATTTACATTATCACTTTGCCAAAATGCGCCACCAACTTTTCAACCATATGCATATAAATCGTGTAATTAAAACACAATTTCATAGCCATTTTCTTGTTAGCTAGGACTTAACAACTATCAACAAGTATTTTTATGCATGTAGTATTGCAGAACTAGGTCTCTTTTGCATTAGATATAGTACTTTTCTTTTCCTCAAAACTGCCTTTATGCAATTTTCACTAACATTATTGTTATGCAGGTGCAATAAGAACACACAAAAATGATATTAATGAAAGCATAGGCTGTAGTAACGTAAGCAACTGACCTTTCATAAGCTCATTTTATAACCAATAACACAAAATCTTCATCAACCATGTGTCACACATTGTCTCAACATAAAAAATGCACAGGTCTGCTCTCCAATATTTCAAGGGGGTCCCACCTACTAGTATTATTTAGTTTTTAATATAACAGGATTTAGAAACACTTTGCGGGTGAAACTACGTTGACGTTTTCAATTGTCAACACCATCAATGCTTGATATTCTAACAGAGCATCCATCCAAAGTAGTTGGTTGCACAATTGTTTTTAAAATATAAGTATTTTGTCTTGTTTCTAGGTTGCATTATGAATTTAATTGCTGTGTATTAACTTTGTGTTTGAGAAAAAAATATATTTTGGTGTATTTGAGTTTATTAGCTTCATTTTATGTTTATTTTAGAATGTTGTAGATGCATCTAGTTCATTGTATAAGCAAATGGTTAAAATTGTATGTTTTTATGTAGTTGATAAGTTACAGGAATAGTTAACATTTTTTTTTTAAATTTTATGAGTATCTCCGCATGTAATGGACCTCGATTGGGATGGGGAACATTACAGATTGGTATCAGATCTTCTAATTCAACAATGGAACCACATGAGCCAAAGACCAACAAGAATTTGGTAAATTTCACTGTTATATATTTTGTTCTAATACAGATTTGGGGAAAATAGTGAAAAATCAGAGTGAAATCCCCAAATATTCAAGTAGGTTCGAGTTAAAGATGCCTCAGAACCTTCGAATAGAGTTTTAATGGCGTCACTTTGCAATATTGTAGCTAAATTTTAGTTAGAAGGTCGAAAACTCATGTTCTAATGGAGGTTGAAGGAGTTGGGATAATTCAATGAATTGGTGGTTGAGATTATGATTGATTTTGAGATCAACGACCCAGATTCATCATAATTTGATTAAAAAATTATGAGCTTTTGGAGTTTTACCAAAATAATAGAATCGACGACTAGGATTCATTTTTGATAGCTAGGAAATGTAGTAGCTTGACGGTCGAAATTCATCGACAAAGTTTGACAAAGTCTGGTGAATCAACTGTCAAGATCATTTTGAATAGGAGACCGACGATCCAGATTCATCTGGTATTTAGTCAAAAATATCTAGGTGTTGAATTTATACAAGAGAGATCATCGATGGCCAATGGTTGGGTCATAGATATTTGTGAAAGTATTTTGTTCTGCCCAAGAGAATTCGCCAATCGTTGATGGTCAGATTGGTGAGATTAGAAAAGTGTTCCTTTTACTGAAGAAATTTGTCGATCACCGATGGATGATGATAAAGGGTTAGAAAAATTGGAGAAAGGTTTCATGTGTCCAAAGGAAATCACAAATGGTTGATGGCCAATGATTGATATTCGGTAGATTTAGCGAGGTGTTCAATTTTCCAAGAGAAGTTGTCGATCACCAATGAAGGAAAGGGAGTATGATGCATCTTGCCATGTCAGTTTCCATGTGTCATGCCACATTAGCATCTATGTGTCATGCCAAGTCAACTAGAGTGCCATTTCAATGTCCATGTGTCATGCCACATCATCATCTATATGTCATGCCATGTTATCATAGTTGCAAGGTTAGCCAAGAAATGGATGATCGTTGATGATTAGGGTTTGACAAAATTTGTAAACAATTTAGTTTCCAAGGAAATTTGTTGATGGTCAATCACTGATGATTGGGGTTCAACGATATTTGCGGGAAAAAAATGGTTTCCAATAGAAATGACCAATTGTAGATGATCAGGGTTTAGGGAAATCAATGAGAAATTTTGGTTTACCAAAGGAATTAGTCGATCGTCGATCACCGATGTAGTGCTAGAAAATCAACAGTTCATATTGCTTCAATTCAAAAATCAATGGTGGATATTCATCCATGGGCCAGAGGAAGGTTAAAATACTGTTATAATAGTCGAAACAAACAATTTTCTACAATTGTTTTCTAGTTTTTTAAGGCCTTCAACTTGTAGGTGGAATTTTGAGGCCCTAAACAACGTTTTTAGGAGTTCTAATTTTTGAAACAATAACTATTGAAGGAACCAAATAAATTTTTTGCACCTTAAATAAAATAACTCGGAGAGATATTTCCACCGATCTATTCTAGATGAAAAACATAGCTCACATGAGAAAGTTACAATTGAAATAGTTTAGGGTATAATTTTGGCACCAATTTACTTTCAGAGGGCATAACTCCATGCTTAGAAGTTCATTTAGAGCACATGAGTAGTTTATGGAAATATTATGAACCATAGAAGTCATGCATGGAACCATATTAAGAATCTAGGCACATAAAAATGTGCACGAAGAGAAAGAAGACACTTGTATCATACATATATAAAATGGGAAAACAATCTAAACTTCCTCAGACCATAACTTTCATCTTGGAGCTCAAATTTGAGCAAAAAAATAGTCAATGGAAAGGTATCGAGGAGGAGAAGCCATATACCAAACCAAAATTTTGAATTGGGCTCTAAAATTTCTCAAAACGTAATAAAGTAATTTTTGTAATAGTAAAAATATAGTGAGTGGAAATTACAAGTTTTGAATGTTGTAACTTTTCACTTTTCACTCAAAATGATACATGAGTACAGTAATTGGAGAGTTTTTTTAGAGAGGAATGTGTCGACGAAATCCCATTTTTAGTTAGTGTATTGTGTTCTTCATAAATTGAGATGAAGAATAACCTATAATCTAATTAATGAAATTTTTTATAGTATGCATTTGATAATAGTAATTATTACATGAACATTTTGTAGAATCAGAGGTACAAGAAAATGAATTTGGTTCTTATATGAGGATTGGATTTATGTATTATTCCCATGATCTTACAACCATTATGAGGAGGTGACAGGTCTACATGTCAACATGGGAAATGTTGAGACATAGTCTAATGGAAGAAGTAGCAGGAAGGATCTTGTAACTTTGAAAAGTCTGTAGAGAGAAGTGCATATCTATAGGGTGGATAATGAAAATATTAGGAAATATTAGGAAGAGATGCTTCAAAGTCTCAATATGTTGCATAGGTAAGTTAAAAAATACTCCGGCACCAAGCAAGTAGCTAGTGCTGGACAAGTGACTACATACATATCTCATAGTAGAAGGGATGATCATGGGAATGCCATATAGTCAAGAAGCATGAGCAGGCTCCATCATTCTCCAAGGAAATCCACTAGAATAAATCATGTAAGTTCAGGGCCAAGGAGAATCCCAAGTGTGTATCCTATCAAGAGGTAGAGGAGAAGTCCCGAGGCATACATCTTGCAAGATGAACTCAAGAAAATCAATCCATTAACTTTCAATGGTGAGCACAGAAAGGGAGAAGAGGCTAAGACCTGGTTGTTGGAGATGAAAAAATATTTCCAGCTACACGATTACCCCTCAAGGGTAGAATCTAGAATTCCAACCTACCACTTGCAAGGAACAACAACCATGTAGTGGGATCAACTTAAGTAAGCCAAGAACCTTGATGAGAAGAAGGTTTCATGGAGGCAGTTCAAAATATATTTCAAAGAGAAATTTTCATCTGAGAATTAATATGAAAGGAAAATTAAAGAGTTCTTTGAACTCAAGTTGAGAAGCACGAGAATGGATGAATATGATAAGATATTGTTTGAATTGTTTAAATATGTTAACTTCATTAAGGATGAGAAAGTCAAAATCCAACGGTTTTTGAGTGGGTTACCTTCTTTCTATAGTGACAAGATACAATATGATAATCCAAAAAATTTGGAGGAAGAGATAAGGAGAGTAAAGCATCTTTATGAGTAGAGTAGAGGAAGGCCAATTTTCCAAAAATATTGGAATGACAAGATGGCGGGTAAAAAGGATCAAAGGCAGAAAGGTTTTAAACCACCCTTTTTCATGAACAACTCCCAAGAAAGTCAACAAGATCAGTCAACCCAAAATGAGCAGAAGACTGTAGATACAATTGGGAAAAGGCCAAGGCAGTATCATGTACAATGTTAGGGATGTGAGGGAAATCACTTATATAGGGACTTCCTCACAAAGGAGAAAGAATGAGGATTTTCCACAACATTCAGGAGGCAGAAACATGCCAAGGATTTATGTAACCTTAGACAACAAGAAAGAATAATATCAATCACCCATGATTAAAGTTGAAGTTAAGATTGATAAAAAAATCCATAGAAATTCTAATTTATTCTAGAGCTAGCCATATTTACATAAACTCTACATTGTTGAAAGATTCCACTTGCAAAGGAGTAAGCATAGGACATCTTGGTTAGTTCAGTTAGCCATAGGCACTAAGAGGAAAATCAATGAGTTGGTTAAAGATTGTCCAATAGACATGAATGGACTCAAAACAAAGGTAGATATGAACATCATACCATTCAATTCATATGATTTTCCAATTGGCATGGATTGGTTGGAAAAACACCATGTTTTCCTAGATTGTTACAACAAGAGAATCACATGTCTTGATGAATAAGGAAAACAAGATAAGGTTCAAGGAATTCCAAAAGTTGTAGATGTTAGATAAATTTAAGCTATGTATTTGAAAAAGAGTTTTAGGAAGGGATGTCATATTTTTGTAGCCCATATGGAAGAGGCAGCTAGAGATAAAGTGAAAAACAGTGAAGACCATCCAGTCTTGAGGGATTTTGAAGATGTTTCTGGGGAAATCCCAGGACTGTCACCAAAGAGAGATATTGATATCTCTATTGATTTGGTGCTAGGTGTTTCCCCAGTGTCTAAGACACCTTACATATGGTAACACTATAGTTGAAGGATATGTATATGCAACTTGAAGAATTATTAAGGAAGGGGTATATATGCCCAAGTGTGTCACCTTGGGGTGCCCCAACTCTTTTTATGAAGAAGAAAGATGGAACCTTAAGGTTGTGTATTGATTTTAGATAGCTAAATAAGGTCACCATAAATAACAAATATCCTTTGCCAACGATTGATGATTTATTTTATAAGCTAAAAGGTGAAAGAATATTTTCCAAGATTGACTTGAGATCATGTTATGATCAAGTGAGGATAAAGGAATAATATGTTAGCAAGAAAACATTCAGGATAATATATAGGCATTATGAGTTCACAATAGTTCCATTTGGGCTATCAAATGCACCAATAGTTTTCATGTGCATGATGAATGGAGTGTTTAGGGAGTATCTGTACAAGTTTTTCATTGTGTTCCTATATTATATACTCATCTACTCTAAGTTAGAATATGACTTAAACAAAATTTGAGAATGGTGCTAAATTTTTTAAGAGAGCATAAGTTGTATGAAAAGCTAAATAAGTGCATCTTCTATAAAAAGGAGATTCATGACTTGGGGCATATTGTTTCAGCATATGGGATAATAGTTGATCCTGATAAGGTAGAGGCCATTCGAGGATGGTCGATGCCAAGAAATGTCACAGAGTTCATATCATTCAAGGGTCTTTCCAGTTATTGCCGAAGATTCATAAAATTATTCTCAAATATTGCAAGCCCCATTACTTCTTTGCAAAAGAAGTGAGTGCAATTTGAATGGAATTCCAAGTGTGAAGAGAGATTTCAATGGTTGAAAGAAATTTTAACAAGTTTTCTAATATTGAAGATTGCAGACCTAGATGAATTCTTTTTTGTGTGCACCTATGCATGCAAGGAAAGGCTTGGTGGAGTCCTCACACAAAAATATCATGTGGTATGCTATGAGTCCAAAAAATTAAAAGAACATGAGAAGAATGATTAGCCATTATTTATGCATTAAAAATGTAGAGATATTGCCTATTGGAGAGGAAATTTGAGCTAAGGATAGACCATTGTGATATGAAGCATTTGTTTGGACAATCGACATTAAATGCCATGAAAACTAGATGGTTTGAATTTTTGAGTGAATATGAATTTGAAATTAAGCACATCAAGGGAAAAGAGAATCAAGTGGTTGATGCACTCAACATGACAGAACATGGGATGTGTGTTGTAGCCATTAGTATGTACATGAATAATATGAAAGATAAAATTATTCCATTAGAAAATTCATATCAACACTATTTAAAATAAAAGAAACATTATAGAAAGATAATTTACAACATAAATTTAAAGACTTTAAGCTAAAAGAAGATGAAATCATCATTTACAAAGGAAAAGTATATGTGTTTGTTAGACAACACAGATATTCCAACAGAGGACAAACACCTTCAATAACCACTCACAATACCAGATCAAAGATCAACACACCAATGTTTTGATGTGGTAAAACCCCTACGGGGAAACATCCACAGCCCCAGCCAACGCGACCACTTGGAGCAGTTTATTAATGCAAAAGAAAAAGATTACAGAGAGATTTTACAAGAGAGTTTCTCAAAATAAATCATTGACAAATGACCCTCCATGCTCTTTAAATAGAGATCATGGACCAATCGGTTTTTAAGAAATGAATCAATGGCCATTAGGATCGAGGAGAATATGAATCGTCATAACACTCTATGTCGGGAACATATCATGACCGTCAGATTTCCTAAGTACAAATGCATACTAATGCATAATAAAGAAACACACTTTTACCTAATGACACATTAGACCAAGTAGATTTTAACTAACTCCTAATTGTCTAAATATCCTAATATCCCCCCTTAAGAACAACTTGGGATAGGATTGAAGGATTTGTAATATTGACACAATAGGAGAAGGAAGGAGGAATTAGAGCCTATCCCTCCTTGATGACAACTTACTGAACTCCTAACATAGATCAAAGTTTGGAAAACTTCACTTCTGTAAGAGACTTTTTGAAAATGTTTGCAATTTGATCTTCTGTAGGGAAAAAGACAACTTCAATAACTTGATCATGAATCATATTTCTAATGAAGTGCATGTGTATCTCGATGTGTTTTTTGCGCTGATATTGAACTGGGTCTTTGGCGAGCTTGATGGTACTTTGATTGTTGCACCAAAGGCTGGTCGGATGCTACTGCTGGAATCCAAACTCTGAAAGGATCTGTCGAAGCCACAAAGATTCCTTACCTTCATTTACCGCTACTTGGTACTCTGCTTCTGCTAAAGAAAGTGAAATAGCATGTTGTTTCTTACAGGCCCAGAAAACAGGTACTGAACCAAGGCTGAAAACATAACCTACAGTAGAATTTCGATCATTAGGGTCGCCGACCCAATCTGAATCAGTAGAATGCCGATCATCAGGGTCGCCGACCCAATCTGAATCAGTAGAATTCTGATCATCAGGGTCCCCCCTGAACTGTAATGTATCCCAAACTGAATTGTACCATAGACATAGCGAAGTATCCTTTAATTTACTTTCCAATGGATTTCATGGGGTCTTTGCATATACCAGGAAACAAGACCAACAACAAAGGAAAGATCAAGACGGGTATGATTCAAGTATAAGAGGCTACCAACTAACTGACAGTATAGGGTAGCATCAACTTCGGGAGAAGTACAGGTGGCAGTAAGCTTGACTCCAGACTAGAAGGGAGAAGAGGTTGGTTTACAATCATCCATGTGAAAGCGACAAAGAACATCATAAACATACATAGACTGGGAAAGAAAAAATCCTTCATTGGTTTGCAAAACTTGAAGGCCAAAGAAATAGTGCAAAAAACCTAAGTGTGTCATTTCAAATTTCTTCTTAAGGATGATTTTCACATGGTTTAAAAGTTTTGAGTCACTACCAATAAGGATAAGGTCATCAACATAAAGGACAAGGATGATGAGATGGCTTCCTACTTTATTGGTATCAACATTAGGATCAGAATGGAATCTAGAGAATCTAGTGTCAATAAGAAAGTTGTTCATTTTGGCATACCAAGATCGAGGAGCTTTCTTAAGACCATAAAGAGATTTCTTAAGGTGACAAACAAGGCTAGAGTCATTATGGACATAGCCAGGAGGTTGTTCCATTTATATTTCTTCTTACAAATCTCCCTGCAAGAAGGCATATTTAACATCCATCTGGTGGACCTCCCATTTATGTGAAGCAACAAGGGAAAAAACAAAGTGGATGGAATTCATTTTGGCTACAGGGGAAAGGTTTCATTATAGTCAATTCCTTCAACTTAGGATAATCCTTTGGAAACTAACAGAGCCTTGTGTGTTTCAACACTTCCATCTAATGCTTACTTAGTTTTGTAGTGCCATTTACATCTAACAAGTTTTCTTCCTTTTGGAAGAGGTACAAGATACCAAGTATCATTTTTCGTTAAAGAATGATACTCTTCATTCATTGTTGTATCCCAATCTAGATGACCTGAAGCTTCTTCAAATGTCTCTGGATCATGAGTCTCTAAAACTTGAGACAAAAGTGAAGAGGATCACTGAAACTGTGAACGTGTTCGACGCTAATATGAAGGATCACTGACAAGATCACCAACTGCTTCTCGTGTTGAACGAATCCATCTAGGAAGCGGTGGAGCTAGTGTTGGTTCAGGTTAAAAGCACTCATATGGAGGATGGTGAGAATGCGAAGGTGTATTTTCATCCTCACTATCATCATCTAAATAGTAAACCAGAATAGGAACAGAAGAAGGCACAAACGTCGAAGATGGATCGCAGGCCGAAGAAGGCACAATCGCCAAATTAGGCTTGCAGGACAAGAGATTTTCATCAAATTTAACATCTCTTCTAATAATAATTTCATTACAATGTGGTTGAAGAATTCTATAACCTTTGAAATCTTCAGAATAACCAACAAATATTCACTTCTCACTTTTAGGCTACAATGCTTTCCTTTTCTCATCAGGAATGTGAGCCCATGCTATATTTCCAAATACATGGAAGTGACTTACATCTAGTTTGATTTTAGTCCAATATTATCCTGGTGTTATACTTTTAAGAGCCTTTGTGGGAGTGTGATTTACTATGTAATTTTCATAGTTGATGGCTTCCACCCAATACTTTAGACTTTATCCCTTAGATTGGATCATACAATTAACCATTTCTTTTAATGTGCGGTTCATTCTCTCAACAACACCATTTTGTTGTGGTGTATATGGAACATTGTGTTGCATTTGGATACCCTATGTAGTGAAATAATTTGTAAAATTATTATTCACACATTCGCCTTCATTATCTTTTCTTAACCTTTGAATTTGATGTCCAAATTGCATTTCTACAAGGGCCTTGTAGGCCAAAAACTTGTCAAAAACTTCGCTCTTAAGTTTTAAGAAGTAAACCCAAGTACATCTGGAAGAGTCATCAATGAAAGTTAAGAAATACTTCACCCAGAAAAAGAAGGAGTAGAAATTGGACCACACAAATCACTGTGAACAAGATGCAAAGGGCCCGAGGCATGCCAAGAGCATGCTTGTCAAAATTGTCCCAATGATGTTTGTCGAGAAAAAAACAGACACAAACACCATCTCTACATGAAACAGGAGGAAGTCCAATCACCATCAATTGATTACATAGTTGCTGCAATGAGTGATAGTTTAGATGACCAAACCGCTCATGCCAAAGTTTGCTCAAGTCATCGCTATGAGATAAAAAACTGATGAAAAATATGATGACCCAAAGTTGTCAAACTTGTACAACTTGGTAATATCATTAGCAATTCCAGTTGCAAGAACATGCTTAGGATATTTTAGATCCTTTATTACAACTTGGTGAGGTGAAAACTCACCTTCACCTGAATGAGTGATTTGATATACTGATAGAAGGTTGAAAGAAGGACTTGGAACACATAATACATCATTGAAATGACTGTTATCTACTTGAATTGTTCCAGATCCCACAACACTAAGATATCTATCATCACCAACAAATATTTTCTTGGTGTTACTTTCATTTAGAGCAGAAAATATGTCTTTATCCTTAGCGATATCATAAGATTCTCTAGAATCAATAAGCCACTCATCAGAAGAAGAAGTAGAAGTTGTATTGAAGGAGAAACTAGAAACAGGAAGTGCACGTCCATGAGAAGAAGAAGAAGAATGAGTAGAATCAATATTGTTGTTGTGCTTCTATTGGTTGCGGAGCCTTATTATGTTCCTGATTCATAGGTCCTTTCTTTCATCTGTGTTTATACCCCATGAAGTATTTACACCCTAGAAGTATGTACACTCTTCCATGCGGGGGAGTGTAGAGGGGGTTCGGGGGCGAAGCCCCCGAAGGAAAAATTGCCTTGTAAATGTATATTGTAATTTCATTGTAAATCTGGACTGTTCATGATAAGGCCACAAATATAACGATAGAGATTATGTTAGGGTTTTTTTCCCTAGAAGGAAACCCTCTTTTATGAGGGAAATGTATTGCGGCTATGGTAGATAGTGAATATTATATTATGAGATAGGGGACTGTGAGAGAAAGAAGAGGAAGTTATAGTGGGTTTGTTGTAGGTTGTATCCATTCATATGCTGGATAATAATAAAGGAAGGACCTGAAAATTTCTTTGGTGGATGTAGCCCACACTGGGTGAACCATGTAAATCTGTGTCTCTATTGTATTGTGTATCTTATGTGTTTTGTTTCTGCATTTGTTTTATTTTATTGCTCCACGGTCTTTTTTTTCTAACAACTGGTATTAGAGTGAAAGGTAACTCGTAGGAAAAGAGGTTTCCTAGTTTGAGTGGGAGCAATGTTGGAAGATGGAAAGTTTAGGGTCGAGAAATTTAACGGCCAAAACTACTAGTTATGGAAGATGCAGATGGAAGACTATTTATATTAGAAGGATCTATTCCTACCATTGGGTGGAATAGAAAAGAAGCCAACGACTACAAATGATGTAGAATGGGAGATTCTTGACAATAAGGCTCTAGGAACGATACGGCTAAGACTAACAGCGTCGGTGGATTTCAATATTTCTAAAGAAAATACAACAAAGGGTTTGATGGATGGATTGGCCAAATTGTATGAAAAACCCTTGACGTCCAATAAGGTATTTCTAATGAAGAGATTATTTAATATGAAGATGTCGGAAGGTGGGTTTGTTGCAGATCATTTAAATGATTTTAATACGGTTACTAATCAACTAAGTTCTGTAAAAGTTGACTTTGATGATGAGGTTAGGGGTCTTATAATCTTGTGCTCATTTCCAGAAAGATGGAATGGCTTGGTCATGGATGTAAGTAACTCTGTCTCTGGTTCAAATACTTTAAAATATGATGATGTTGTTGGTGTTATCCTTAGTGAGGAAATGCGACGGAAAAGCGTAGGTGAAACATCAGGAAATGCCTTGAACATGGAGAACAGGGGAAGACAAAAGGATAGAGGAAAGGGTTTTGGGAACCGTGGGAATTCTAGGAAGGGAAGATCCAAATCCAAACTTGGAAAGATAAAGTGTTGGAATTGTGGGAAGAAAGAACATCTGAAGAAAGACTGCAGAGCTCCAAAGAAACAAAGAGATGGACAGCAGGAGAGAAATCAGGAAGCAAATGTAACAGGTGATGTGTTACAAGATGCTTTGATTCTTTCTGTTGATAATATTTTTGAGTCTTGGGTAGTAGATTCAGGGGCTTCATTTCATGCCACACCCCATAGGAAACATTTTCTAGATTATGTTCAAGGTGATTTTGGACAGGTTCATTTGGGTGACGATGCACCATGCAAAATTGTTGGAATGGGAAAGGTAAAAATAAGGCAACGCGATGGAAACCAATGATTGTTGAAAGAGGTAAGACATGTTCCAGATTTAAGGAAAAATCTAATTTCAACAGGGCAGTTGGAAAGTGAAGGTTGTATATCCATATTTACAGATAAGATGTGGAAGGTCATCAAAGGATCATTGGTGATAGTGAAAGGAGAGAAGGTAGGTACATTGTATTTATGTACTGGTAATACTGAATCTTCTATCTCTTTAGCTTCTATAGGAGTGGATATAGCACTATGGCATCATAGGCTTGGACACATGAGTGAGAAAGGGATGCAGATACTTCACAAAAGAAATTTGTTGCCATATCTTAAACAAATTGATTTGGACTTCTATGAGCATTGTGTTTATGGAAAACAAAAGAGAGTCAGATTTCTCAGAGTCGGAAAAGAAAAGAAGAGTGAAAGGTTAGATCTTGTGCATACAGATGTATGGGGACTAGCTCATGTATCATCTCTTGGTGGCTCTCATTATTATATTAATTTTATTGATGATGCAACTAGAAAAACTGGGGTTTATTGCATTCGACAAAAATCTGATGTTTTTGATACTTTTAAGAAATGGAAAGCTTTGGTTGAGAATGAGACAGGGAAAAAGTTGAAGTGTCTCAGATTAGATAATGGAGGTGAATATTGCAGCAAGGAGTTTGATGATTATTGTTCATACCATGGGATTCATAGAGAGAAAACAGTTCCAAGAACACCACAAGAAAATGGTGTGTCAGAAAGGATGAACATGACAATCATGGAGCGTGCAAGGAGTATGAGATTGCATTCCAGTTTTCCCTTACAGTTTTGGGCAGATGATGTAGATACTGTTGCTTACTTAATAAATAGAGGACCTTAAAGCTCTTTGGATGGTAGAATTCTAGAGGAGGAATGGACAGGAAAAAAGGTAAACTATTCTTCTTTGAAAACTTTCAGTTGTGAAGCATTTGTCCATATTGATAAAGAAAATAGAACAAAGCTTGAGTCTAAATCCAAGAAGTGTACCTTTATTGGATACGGTGTTAATGATTTTGGTTATCAGTTATGGGATTATGAAAATAATAAAATCATTAGGAGTAGAGATGTCATATTCAATGAGAAGTTCATGTACAAAGATCAGTTGCAGGGAAAGAAATAGGAAGAAGAAAAACAAGAATACACAGTGCTTGATGAGATCACTGAAAAATAAATTCCAAAGGATCTTGAAAATCAAAATGTACAACAACAGGAGCAACAAGTACCTCAAACACCTGTAAGTGTTGTTAGAAGATCTACCAGGTTAAGTATACCCCCTGAACGATACTCTCCTTCATTGTATTATTTATTGTTGACTGATTCTGGTGAACCAGAATCTTATGAAGAGGCAATGAAGGTAGACACCAAAAAGAAGTGGGAGCAAGGCATGAAAGAGGAAATGGAATCCTTGGAAAATAACCATACTTGGGACTTGGTTCAGTTGCCTACGGGAAAAAGAGCATTGCAGAATAAATGGGTTTACAAGTTGAAGGAAGAAGATGGAGGAGAAAAGTGGTACAAGGCTAGACTTGTTGTAAAGGGGTTTGCACAAAAGAAAGGTATATATTTTGATGAAATATTTTCTCCTGTTGTTAAAATGACTTCAATTAAAACTATTTTAAGTTTTGTGGCAGTAGAAGATTTGAATCTTGAATAGTTATATGTAAAAACATCTTTTCTCCATGGGGATTTGGAGGAAGAGATTTATATGTAGCAGCCACAGGGGTATGAGGTCAAAGGGAAGGAAAATTTGGTATGCAGGTTGAAGAAGAGATTATATGGCCTAAAGAAAGATCCAAGGTAGTGGTATCTAAAGTTTGATAGGTTTATGACAGAACAAGGTTATAGTAGATGTCATTCTGATCACTGTGTTTATTTTAAAAAGCTAGAAAATTGAAGCTTTATTATCTTGCTATTGTATGTAGATGACATGCTTGTTGCAGGGTCTAATATGCAAGATATAAATGTGCTCAAGAAGAA
>ML819948.1:44066-64425 GCA_009831015.1 Picea engelmannii | reverse complement strand
GTTATAGTAGATGTCATTCTGATCACTGTGTTTATTTTAAAAAGCTAGAAAATTGAAGCTTTATTATCTTGCTATTGTATGTAGATGACATGCTTGTTGCAGGGTCTAATATGCAAGATATAAATGTGCTCAAGAAGAAATTATCCAATTCATTTGTGATGAAGGATTTGAGTGCTGCAAAGAAAATCCTTGGTATGAGAATAAAAAGAGACATGAAAAATGCAAAATGACATTGTCTCAGGATGAGTACACAGAGAAGGTGTTGGAGAGGTTTAGAATGTAGAATGCAAAACCAATTAGTACATCTTTGGACAACCATTTCAAATTAACTAAGGAAATGTGTCCTAAGACACAGGAGGAGATAGAATACATGTCCAGGGTCCCATATTCATCAGCAGTTGGCAGCTTGATGTATGCAATAGTTTGCACAAGACCAGATATTGCACATGCAGTGGGAGTTGTGAGTAGATATATGAACAATATATGTAAAGAACATTGGGAGGAAGTAAAGTGGATTCTCAGATACTTGAGAGGTACTGCTAATAATGCATTATGTTTTGGAGGTTCAGAAACTATTCTACAAGGATATGTTGATTTAGATATGGCATGTGATAAAGATAACAGGAGGAGTACCACGAGGTATGTGTTTACTATAGGTGGAACAACAGTAAGTTGGATTTCAAAAATGTAAAAGGTTGTTGCACTTTCAACAATAGAGGCAAAGTATGTTGCTGCTACAGAGGCTAGTAAAGATATGATTTGCTTACGGAGGTTTATGGAGGAATTAGGAAAGAAGCCAGAGAATAGCAGGTTGTACTGTGACAATGAGAGTGCCATTCATCTTGCAAAGAACTTAGCCTTCCATTCGAAGACTAAGCATATATAGTTGAGGTACCACTTCATACGATCCGCCTTGGAAGATGGACATTTGAAGTTGGAAAAGATACAGACTAGCCATAATCCTACAGACATGTTAACAAAGGGAGTAACCAGGGATAAATTGAGTTCCTGCTCAGTTTCAGTTGGTCTTCAAGAATGAAGATGAAGATGAGAAATTTTCCAGGTCCAAGAAGGTTCAGAGTCTAGCATATACAGTAGCAGTGGAGTTGTTGAGATCAGTCTCCAAGTGGGAGATTGTTGGTTGTGGAGCCTTATTATGTTCTTGATTCAGAGATTCTTTCTTTCAGCCGTGTTTATACCCGATGAAGTATTTACACCGTAGAAGTATGTACACTCTTCCACACGGGGGAGTGCAGAGGGGGGATTACCCCCTTTGCGGGGTCTGGGGGGGCTATCCCCCTGGTTGGGGGAAAGCGAGGGTTCGGGGGCAAAGCCCCCAAAGGAAAAATTGCCTTGTAAATGTATATTGTAATTTCATTGTAAATCTGGGCTGTTCATTATAAGGTCGCAGATCTAACGATAGAGATTATGTTAGGGTTTTTTTCCCTAAAAGGCAACCCTCTTTTATGAGGGAAATGTATTGCGGCTATGGTATATGGAAAATATTCTATTCTGAGATAAGAGACTGTGAGAGAAAGAAGTGGAAGTTACAACGGGTTTGTTGTAGGTTGTATCCCTTCATATGCTGGATAATAATAAAGGAAGGACCTGAAAATTTCTCTGGTGGACGTAGCCCACATTGGGTGAACCACGTAAATATGTGTCTCTATTGTATTGTGTATCTTCTGTGTTTTGTTTCCGCATTTGTTTTATTTTATTACTCCATGGTCCTATTTTTCTAACAGTTTCTTCATTGCTTCTTCTAAAGTTGTCATCTTCTTGAAACATTTAGACTCATCATGACCATATTTATCACAAAAGCTGCAATGTCTATCAATCTTCTTATTTTTATATTTTCTCCTTTGTCACCATTAGGAGCTGAAGCTATTTGAGTGGGTTTGGGACCCTTATGTTGCTTGTTGTTGTAGTGAGGTTGTTGCTTCTTGGGATTCTTTGGTTTATATTTCTACTGGGAGACTAAGGCTTTGTTGGAGGTATCTGCAGTTTTGATCACTCCAAGTTGTACAATATTATCTTTCTCTCTAATCAAAGCATCAAAAAAGGAATCAAGAGTGGGTTTTTGATAATATTTCCTTAGAGCCTCTCTCATGGCATAAAAGATAGATAAAAAAACAAAATATGCACTACCTAGCTTAGAAATAATAAGATAGATGCAACGCTCTTCCTCCATCTTTTTCTCACATTCTTCACATAAAATTCTGAGTGTTTTAAACTTAGAAAGATAGTCTCCAATGCAAGAAAAATCACTTGGACTTAAATTCAGTACTTGATTTTCTAATTGTTGTGCTCGAATAATATTGAGTTTACCAAACATAGATTCAATCCTTTCCCAAGCTTCATTGGGGTAATCAATTTCTTTGAGGTGGAACCTTAAATCAGGAGAGATGGACATTTTGATTAGTCCACATGCTTCGTCACTCCTATTCTCTCATTTGAATTTCTTAACAACATTAGTGGGTTATTTTTCTTTTCCCAAGGTAATCCAGTACAAGCCTTTACTTCTTAATAAATCCTCGATATGAGATTTCCATTGGAAGTAGTTGGTGGTGGTAAGAAAAATATTACTGGAAGAATCCATATTAAATATGTATATATTATGGATTTAAAAACTGAAACTGATGATTTGGATGGAAATATCTCGAAAAATTAGGCGATTTAAAAAACAAATGGCACTAAAAATGGACTTTGGATGTGAAAGTTATGCTCTTTTAAAAAAAGGAATAAACAATAACCAAAGGACCACGTGGTGGTGTAAGTTGTTTTATGAAGTGACCCACTTTTATAAAAAGAAGTGGGGATCACTTTTACAATGAAGTTACTTTATAAAAGAAAAGATGTATGCAAAATAAATAACTCTAAAATAAAAAATTAAAGCTACTTATAGTGATTCACTTTTATACTTGAAATGAAATATACTTTACAATTAAGCATGAACTTTTTCAAAAAAGTAACAAAAAGAGAGACTTGAACTCAAGACCTCTTAATTAATAAGGCAACTTTTAACCAAATGGGCTAGCAAAACATATTTTATTGTTTAGGAAGACGATTGTTGTTGTTGTTGAATATGACCTTGGAGAGCGTGCTAAAAAAACTCTTTTCACACAAGAACAAAATTTCGCTTCTCGATGACAACAAGGGTTAGATCTCGGTTAGCTTACCTGAAAAATGCATCTTTTCCTATATGTTTCTAATTTTCCGAGATCGTCTAGGGCATGGGGAAAATATCATACGCGGATATAAAATAGTAGCAACCCAGAAAAAAACAATATAGAACCGAAATAAAACCAAAATAATACTCTACAAAAATCTAAAAATGGCGTATTTAGACTTTATACCTCTGGATCTGACCGAAATGGTCGTATCTTGGAAAAAAAAAAAAACCTTTTCGAGTGAAACGAAAAGGTTTGTATATGAAACTAGCACTAGAACTGGGATGGAACAGTCCTCTTAGCCCAAAAATGTACGAAAATAGCCTAAAATGGAGATGAGGTAACTCAGGTTCATGATCTCGATCTACAACATGAGCGGGTCTTCAAACAGGATCTGATACCATGTTCGAAAAAATAGGTATTCCAATAGAGGATGAACACCTTCAGTAACCAATCACAAAACCAGATAAAATATTAACACACTGATGTTTTTATGTGGTAAAACCCCTACGGGGAAACATCCACGGCCCCAGCCAATGCGACCACTTGGAGCAGTTTATTAATGTGAAAGAAAAAGAATACAGAGAGATTTTACAAGAGAGTTTCTAACAATCGATCATCGGAAAATGACCCTCCATACTCTTTAAATAGAGATCATGGAACAATCGGGTGTTAATCCACGAATCAATGGTCATTAAGATCGAGTAGAATATTAACCGACGGATCACTCTATGTCAAGAACATATTGTGACCGTCAGATTTCCTAACTAAAAATGAATACCAATGCATACTAAATAAACACACTTTTACCTAATGAAACATTAGACCAAGTAGATATTAACTAACTCCTAAGTGTCTAAATATCCTAACAGTGTCAAATTCCAATGAGATGAAAAATATAGTGATGAGCGAAATGCATAATATGCCATATGCTAGGAACCCAAGATATCAGAAAACAATTGCAACTATAAGAAACCAATAATTTTTTCCAATAATGAAGAAAGTAGTCACTAATTATATAGCCAGGTGCCTGGAGTGTCAAAAGGTGAAGATTGAACATAGACATCTAGCAGAGCTATTAAAGCCATTACCCATTCTAAAATGGAAGCATGAAGTAGTTGAGTTGATTTTATTACAAAGCTTCCCAAAAAAGTGAATCAACATGATTCCATCACGTGGTGGTGAATAAATTAACTAAGGAAAAACATGTTATTCTAGTGAAGACTACACACAAGGTAGCAAATATTGCAGAAATCTACATGAAGGAAGTTTTCAGGCTACATGGAGTGCCCAAAGAAATTGTTTCATATAGAGACCTAAAATTCACTTCCACTTTTTGGAAGCGGTTGTTCAAAGTTTTTGGGACAAATCTAAATTTCAGTACAACGTATCATCGAGATTCAGATGGAAAAATAAAGAGGACTAACATAATAATTGAGGACATGCTTGGAATGTATGTGATGGACTAGATATCAAAGTGGGAGGATTGTATCCACTTAGTGGATTTTGATTACAATAATGGGTATCGATCCTCATTGAAAATGATCCCATTTGAAGTGTTGTATAGCAGGAAGTGTAACACATAAATGAGATGGGATAATCTAGAAAACAAAGAAGTTATTGGGCCAAATTTTTTGAAGGAAACATAAGAGAAAATGGCAAAGCTCAAGTAGAATTTAAAGGTTTCCCAGGATTGGCAGAAAATTTATACAGACAAGAATAGAGTTCTCAGAGATTTTAAAGTGGAAGAACGTGTATTTTTAAAATTCAAAGAGAAGATAAGTACGCTAAGATTAGGAAGTTTCCCAAATTTGGCAGCAAGATATTGCTGATATTTTGAAATATTAGAGAAGAGGGGGCCAATTGCATACATGATAGCATTTATTGCATCCATGAGAGTGCATAATGTATTTCATGTGTCATTATTAAAGAAATATGTCTCACCTTTACCACATAATTGATTAGACTATGATTCAAGTGGAACACGAAGGATATTTCCGGGTGGAACCAATACACATCGTGGATTGGAAATTTAAAGTGCTTAGGAACAAATCCATAGGGATGGTAAAGGTTTAATGGACCTACTACAGTCCTGAATATGAAACATGGGAGCATGAAGAATCTATACAAGAGGAATACCCACAAATTGTTGTCAATTTTGAAGAAAACAAAATATAAGAATGCATGACTCCATTTTCAGTAGCTAGAGTTCCAGAACCACATCTTAGAGTCTTATCTGACCTATGTTAACGAACTTGATAAAATAATGGTACAGACCAATGGACTGAGAGCAGTGAAGGGGGTACATTCATTGGGTCAGTGGGTTGAGAGTAACAAGAGATTATTGTTGGAACTACTACTAGATTTGTGAAATTGTAGAATTTTTTATTTCTTAGTATTATGATGTAAATGTTGCATGTATATCGACATAGTCCGCACTGAGGATGGAAAAAAATTGTAGGGGAGGGGGAATGTAAAGTACCCATTATGATACTCAATTTAATTAATGAGTAATGTAGATATGAAATGCAACCACAACCAACCAATGCATATGCGAATTGTGTTTCTAAATTTTAATATTAAAATGTGATACGAGCTGCTGGGGTACATGGACATAGATGGGGCTTGATTAATCCACAAGAGAGGGGAATGTATAAGAGGATTTATAAGAGAGGGGTCCAAGTTGGAATTAATCATGTCTATTAACTCAACCCACTTCCTAAAACTATTATCATTGTGTATAACATTCTAATTGTTTATTGAGTGTCCCCAAATCCAATCATTGAATGCATGTAAGAGGGTGGGTGTGCAGATTCATATACCATAGTGGAAGCATGGGGGATGAGTACAATTATCTTTGGGAAGTGTGTAATTCAAGCAAGAAAACAAAGAGAGGAAACGTGTATGGGAAATTACAACAGTTTTAGATAGTCATGTTTTTGGCATGAACAACAAGTAGAGAATAGAGAAGGAGAGATTTGGAGATGGAGAAACCATGGAGGGAAAATTATAGACCATATTTGGATAATATGAATAAAGAGATGGGTTTTCATTCCTGAATATTGAACTCTTGTGTGAGTTTTACTATAATAACAAGTGATTGTTGTTGTTCTCCTGGTAGTTTTCCTATCAGTGAGCTCCCTTGAGTTTCCCAGTAGTGAGATTCCTTGTTACCTATGCCATCGTTGCCGTGATAAATGAATGGGATTCTTAGTGGACTGTTAACAATGAAGGGGTACATTCCTTGGGTTGGGAAGGTCGAGAGGAAGAGAGCTAGTGGAAAATCAAGATAGTTGTAGGAGAATTCTAGTGGGTAGTGGGTTTTCTGAGTTGTGAGTGGACAGTGAGAGACCACTCTCTTTTGTGGATTGCTAGCCCCATATTAAGGGTGACTTTTTGTTAATATTTGGAACAACAAGTTTATGGTTGGGTGGAACATATGTCCTAGGCATTTGGTTGCACAATTGTTTTTAAAAGATAAGTGTTTTATCTTGTTGGTTTCATTATGAGTTTAATTGTTGTGTATTAACTCTGTGTTTGAGAATGATTTATATGATACTATATTTGAGTTTATTAGCTACAATTTTTTATTATTTTAGAATGTTATAGATGCATCTAGTTCATGATATCATCAAATCATTAAAATTGTATGTTTTCCTGTAGTTGGTAAGATGCATGATTAGTTAGCAATTTTTTTTTATTTTTATGAGTATTTCTACACGTAATGGACCTCATCTAGGATGGGGAATGTTAAAATATGAAGTGGAAAAAGATGCTATAATAATTTCCCCCTAATGTGTGAGGTTAGAAGAGAAACTGATGGATGAAATACATTATACAATCCAGGAGGTGAGTGTGTAGAGGGCCCTAGTAGGCTGGTAGAGGTTGTTGAACACCAGTCTAGAATAAAACCTACAACAAAAAACAAGTAAGAATACTCTCTTCCCAAGGTAGGAATACCCATGCTTAAAAGTGATAAAATCATGACCACCAAATCAAGTACATTATGGATCCATGAAATATGTATATAAGTGGTGATCAATGCCATGAAAATGATTACATAGTGGATCCATGTCAAAATATATAATAGCCATGAAAGAGATACACAATGGATCTATTTCTCGAAATTAGAGGATGATATCTGGAAACAAGAGATGTACAAACTAATCCTCCACAAGTACCAATGCCATAGAAAGGAAGTGGTACTTTCCAATGCAACTCAGACAGTGGCATTTAAGATGTGATGCTACTACAGAACCGAGGTCTTCATATCAAATTGTTGATGGTAAGAGTATACACCATGTCAATAGATGTGATGAAGTCAAACATAGTAAGGCACCGTTTAATTATCATCCATTGATGTATACCATTAAAAAACACAATACAACCCACCAACAATGATAATAGGCATCAAGGTACCTAGTATATTCTAGCAAGTGTGAATAAATGAGTTGATGTCGAACACTTGTAGAATCTATCAATTAGAGAAAATTGATGTATTCCCACTATCAATAGCAAGGGAACTTTCCACTGATGATTGGAAACCCAATGGTACTAATAAATAATATATATCTTGATCCCAAATAAAATGAGCCAAATTCGATAGGAAGATATTTGCTAGAAGGAGGGAATTAAGGAATCCCCCATCATCTAACATGAGGAATAATAGAGGGACGAAGATTTGGAAGAACTTTAATGAAAGATGGAAAATACACACAATTGATTATGTCTCCCGCATGCACCAGATGGAATAGCACATGGAAGAAACCCACTAAGAAATGGTTGATGATGAAAACCACTGATGGAGGCAAGGATTTCCACCAATGATGAAAATCAAACCCAAGGCACTATACAAATCCCAAAGAGTGAATAAGGTCTTGATGTTGAACATAAGGGAAACTAATCAATCAATGACTAGTGATGGGATGTCATCTATAGAGCGCAAGATAATATATCAATGATGTAAATAGGCGTAGGGTGATACTGTAGGTCAAACTCTCATAACAATCTGTCCTAGTTGATAAGAGCTGACCCTCTAGGAAGAAGTCAACGGGGACCTTTCATACTAGCATGAGTAAAATACAAGGATTCTTTTTAATTATGAAACATAATTGACATATGGGAAGGTCGACATGAAAAATCATGAGTTCTGAGTGGATGACACATGATGGAACTTCCCTTGAACATAAGTATGACACAAAAATTGACTTAGAAAGCATAGAATCAAGAGTAAACAATGACATAAGTCCGTGACACATGAGGCATCAACAAAATCTCCATAGTGACTGAAAGGATAACTTGTTGGAGGGGTAAAGACTCAAAGAACATGGTTCAGCTTACTAAGGCCATACTAAGACAAAACTCTTGATATGAAGAATTAAAACTTATTGCTTTGTTCAAGGGTGACATAACTACTTCAAAACATATCTGAGAACTTGACTATTTCCCATCCTCCTTTTTTTTTATTTGATTTTTTTGTCTTTTTCATGTTATCAAAGAGTCAAAAATAATAAAATAATGCTATAATACAATGGCATAAGTGAGTGTCGTAGGAAAGCAAACCAGTTCCAAGCTCAAGGAACATACCTATGCTCAATGCAAGGAACACGTGCATGATATGGACACTTAGGGGAATGTTTCTTCAAGGGATACATGTGTCAAGTCGAAAAGGAAATTAATGCAAGGCTATCATTTGGAGAGAATTTATAAGCAATAGAATAAATGATAACAAGATGAAGCTAACATTAGGCTCAAAATAGAAAGTGGAAAACATGCAATGCAATTACAACTTAACAACAAAATTCAAGAGACCCATGAGGTATTAGCCAGAATAAGAATGAGAACACATTATGAGGATTCAACACAAAGTCATCCTGTGACTAAATAATGCTCTTGAGCCTATCAAATTACTTCTGTGGGTGTCAAACTAAGAACAAGGTTCTAACTAAGGAACTAGTGAACAATAGGCTCTACCATTTGAACTACAACACTTATAAACAATAAAGAAGGATTTGTGTCTCAATTCAATAGGGTTGATCCTAAGGAAAAATAAACCAAAAAATGGATAATGAAAAATGCATGGAGGGAAAAATATAACCTATATTCCAGTTTTGGGATCATTTCCTATCATAATGAATCAACATACAAAAATGTGAAAGAAAAATGTTTCCAAAGTCCTGTATATATGACCAAAAACACTCACCCATAAGTTAATAAATATGATATATAAACCTCTGAAAAAAACTTGTGCTATGGAATAAAAAAATTGAAAACTCTAAAAGTACAATATGATATAAAGCAATGCATAGCCTAGTGACTTATGCATAGTACTTCTTCAGGTAGATCCTGTTTCTAAGCTTAGGCAAAGGGTTTCTTTGGAAATTAACTTGTAGAGTTTCTAGTTTGGGAAGAAAGGACAATATGTGATGCATATCTTCCCATGGTATACCATCCAAAATAATTTCTTCAAGGATAGCCTCATCCAAAGGAAAATAAACATCCAAAAAATCATGTAAACTGGGTATTAGAACACATGTAATTTTGAGATTTTGAACTTTAGATTTTGCCTCTTAGAAATAAAAAAAATACCCAAAAAAGAAAATAAATTAGAAAGTTTCCTTTAAAATTTAAAATAAATCCAATATTTTTTATGTATCAATAAGGCGCTTACAATATCTATCGTCGATGAGTTACTCTGATTTGATCAAATTGTTCTGATGATCTCCGAAGTTTAGAAACTGCCTAAGTTTTAAAATAAAATCTCGAATGGTCTCTTCATACCTCCACGCTTCGGGTATTCCAACAAGTCTAAACAACAAAACCCCCAAAACTTCGAAGTCCTAAAGATGGCTACTCGCGATAATTCCAAAAGAACTTATGAACATGTCATGGGAGACATGTCTTAAATTCTTTTCTTGGGTTGACACATGGCACTTATTTTTGACATTCACACTGGATGATTCACACGTTTTCAAGTGACACATGGAACCTCTCTTTTATTGACACATCACTAAGAATGACGTCATCTCTGCCATGTCACTTTGGAAGATTTCCCTGTGGGGTTTTTAACAAATACCGAGTTCACAAACCCTCAAAGTATCGAAGCGCCAAAGTAATTACAAAAGTAAAAAACATTTTAAAGGATTAATAAAACATTTAATAACTTAATCATGATTACGTATTAATTAAGAACTCCGCAGTTTGGATTTCGGGAGATTTCCATCCTGTCACATCCAAAATTTATGAAAGTTGAACCAACGAAATATTAATGAAATTTATGATTGATTAAGGTCAATGATTTCAAATAAAGATTGTGAATCACTAGGTAATACAATCCATTAAGTGTTTAATAAATTCTTTGTTAGTAGATCTATACGAAGATCGATTGACTTTTTGAATAAAGCACTTCGAATTTCAAAATCATTTTACCATTTGCAATTAGCAGTTTTTTATTCAGTGTAGAGCTTACAGACTTCTCTTGTTACAGGTAGGTTAAGTCTATTTCCCTGAAGATTATGGTGCCACGAAAAGCTACAAAGAATCTTGATGCATCAGGTGATGATTCCAATTCGAATGCAGATGTTCTATCAAACACAACTCCGTGAGTTACAGATGCCATTAAGTCTTGGAAGCAGGTTTTCGATATTTTAGAGCATGAGATTATTAACTTTCTAGGCGACTTTGTTGAGGAAGACGACGATTCCTTCTCATCCAAGCTTAAATTTGTAGATCAGTTAGAACTACATAAAATCGTTGCATGACCCTGAATTATACCCTACAATGATATGATAAGTTGGGCTTTGGAACATGTCGACATCCAAACCAGAAGCATCATCAACCACCAGAAGACTGTCGTCGACTCTTTCTGACCAAAGAATCTACAAGTAATGTATAAACTTTCCCCTACCCTTAAATACACTTACAATGTCACATTTCTTCTAGATTTTGAGAGAAGAGAATGCACTCAATGCATTAGAAATGGTCATGATGTAATCAAGAATTGGTGGGGACATCCAGAAAAATTCAGGACTGATGCCATGGTATTTATGCCATGACGTCCTTAGATGCTCATATGTTATATATAGCCATGATGATTTTTCGTTTGTTTGGGAAGAAGAACCCTACACATTTCTTAGTTAAGTGGGTAGCCATAATGAATGAAGTATCCGAGGGTTATACATACAATTGGGATAAAATTCTATCTGACAATTTGGCCAAGGAAATTGTTGAGTATCAATCAACTCCTTTTTACATGTCATAATATATTATGGATGCCATTTTTTTCATGATCCCATTCCCCCTGATGAATTGTAGTTGGACCCTGACCAATTCTTAGCCAATACATTTCTATCACTCCAAATTATGGGAGAAAAAATCCAAAGATTTCTTTTATGAAATCTGTCACTGTGTGGTGGTACCTATTCACATAGCTATCTATGGCCACCCTCAGCCCAGAATTTTGGAAATGATTATGGGGAATTTAGGCAAACTTGTAGACTGTTTAATTGAGGATAATTTATCCTACATTAGAGTATTTGGTTGTTATGTTCCTCCTCATGCCCTCCCATAGTTTTTACTTGATAGTATGGTATGCAGATAAATGGCATACCAAACAGTAGCAGGAGGTATCAATAAGGAGTTGAAAGTAGCTCAGAAAAATGTTTGACCAACTTTTCCCATTCAAGTTGGTAAGTTCATGGTCATTATAAAGTCGAGGCTGCAACCATGGAAGATGTAAAATTAGTTGACATCGAATTTAAGAAGCATGATACACATAAGATAGTGGAAAATCATTTGTCTCAATTTAACATGAAGAGATACATCCATGAGAGTTATCCTTATGAAAAGATGTTCATGGGAGTTAGATCTTATGAGGAAGTTCAAAGAAGATTCCAGACTCTGCCTCCTGACCAACAAGTTGGTTTCCTCATCTTTCAAAATCATAGATGAAACAATTTTCCCAAGATATCGCAAGGAGAGTCAAAACCCTTACCTTATTCACAGGAAGATAAACCCACAGGATCTGAGCCAAGTTGGTCCACTAAGCACACAGTTGAAGAAGTCCTAAAAAGTCCAAAAACGTTGTTTCAAGAAATAAAAGCATCATTGTCAGGACTGAATTATCCACAAGTATTATCTCGGTTCGAATCTTTCATGAATCCGAAACAAGTTGTTCCTCATTCAACACCAACCACTTCTGCTAACACCCCAAATACAACATGACATGAACATTCCACAAGAATCATGTCTCCTATCACATCATTAACCCCTTTACAAACCAACTTTGGAAATCCTAGTTCTGAACTCACTTATGTAATTTACCTTACTCCTATCTTACCTGAAGATATGCCTCCCTCAAGTTTCTTTTTCATCAAGAAACAAAAGGCTATTGTAAAAACATAATCTCACCAAAAGGATGGAGTAGTCACCAAAAGGAAAAGACTGGCGTATGATGGGAAAGACCAAGATTATCCTAAGTTTGCAAAGGAAGTTGTAGATTCACTAGGGGATTTTCCACTTCCAATCAATGGTTAGTGGACAATTTAACCGAACAACTACAACAAAAAATCCTATTGGTAGAGAAATTGTAGAATGAGATACATAGTACAAAAAAACTATTAGAAGTAGGATGAACCAGAACATTGAACAAATCTGGGCTAGTTATCAACATCAAATGAAGTAGTTACATGATAACCTTGAGTTTCTCTACCAAAGTTCATAGAACAACAAAGGTTTGATCACCCAGCGTGACAATTTGATTGAGAAGTTGCAGACCAAATTGAACCTGAAAAAGAACACAACAATAGATATTACTACCTTCAAAACATAAGCATCATAAATCAATGAGAAGCTAGAAGTTGCCCAACAAGAGCTCTATCAAAAAGTAGATGCTATTAAAAAATTCTATGAGGCAGTAGACCTTTCTCTAAAAAGTGTTTATGTCAAGGAAAAAGAGGCATGTGCAGCCAGGTCCAAGTTTAAGGAAGTTATCATATGGAAGCAGAGAGCTAATATCCCTGGTATTTCTCCCCTCTCACATTCTGAACAAGTAAAAGGCAAAATGGACCTAAAATCCTGAGAAACAAATCTAGAAGAAGGCAAGAAACTTACTAGAGATGCAAAAGAGGCTTGTATGGAGGCATTATCTTCAATAAATAAAAAGATGATTGAATTTGAAGGAAATAATATTACAGAGGCATTGGGGCAGATTGAAATAGAAATGAACCAACAAAGATCCAGAAAGAACAAGGAAAATACTCATGCAGCCATCCAACATATGAGCCATATTGATTTACTTAAAATCAATGAATCGTTGGTTAATCCAATTTCAAAATATTAGGTTGCAGTCCAAGAAGTGAACAAGATCTAGAATAATATGCCACAAATAAAGAAGAAGATGTTTGCCTTTGAATTGAATGAAAGGGTCGAGCCTTCAAGATTTTTGGTAGCATTGATGGACATGTGTACCCAATGCAATGAGCAGATAAAAGCGAGTGTATTTGGGAGAAAATGAAATAACATACACAACGTTCACTTCCTCCACCCACTCTACCTTTCACCCTCCAACCTGTCACACTCTACATGTCACTTACCCCGTCTATCCCTACCACCTACATTGTCGCATCCACTCATCCCACCTCCTTATTGACACTCGTCCCCACATCATCCTATTCGTGAACAATTACTCTTCCCTGTAACTATTATCCATCCCATGACGAGCCAACGCTGAGGTACCTGTTCAATTACCATGCCCATTTCTTCAACTACAATTCTCTATCCCAGGGATAGATGGCAACAAAATCAAATGGCAAAGACAATGAGCCAATGATTTTGGTGACCTTAATGTACATGTGTTCATAATTTAAAGAACAAAGGAAAACAAGCGCATCTACAGGCAAATGAAGGGACAAATGAAGCACCAACACATCTCAACACTATCTGCATGTTGTTATTTCAGTCGGATTGTATTCTATTTTTAGGCATATATTGTAGGAAGTCCAACGGTTTTTAGTTGAGACAATTTTTTTATAAATATATAGGTTTTAGATATATTTGAGGATGCTTCTTGCCGAATGTAAAAGAGAAACTTTTTGAATATTAATACAAGTGCAGACAAAGATTCTAATTTTTGTTCAATTTGAGTTATGTGTTTCCTCTGTGTTTCCATTTCTTTGAATTTCTTTCTGTAGTTATTGAAGAGTGAATGATTACAATTTAGTACTACATCTACTGTGATAATAATATATTAGAAGTTCATTCAGTAAGAAATTTTCCTCTGTTATTACTGTTAGTAAAACAAGACCTGTGATCTGTGCGAGTTACTGCATTTTTATCTCTTTTCAAGGGTGCATCTTCTACTTTTGCTCTACTGCAAAAAAGGTGAGACTTATTTGTAATTGATACCTGACTTTGTTTTAACAATTTTGTAAATCATTTCTACATCATTTGACATTATAATTGTGACTTAGATAACGAGATATAGCCTCTGTACTGTCTTATCATGAATTTCATTTAAAGACTATTTCTCAGAAAAATGAAGGTAGAAAAATCACTCATAAAAACATTACATTTAAAACCTTTGATGCCTGACATTATTCTTTGAGCCTTAGAATCAATCTCAGGAACAACATTTTTTGGTGTCGTTGCCAAGGACGGAGAAACGAAATCATTTTTCCCCAGGGAGAACGACAAAGTTTAATTTTGATATTTGATGGTGAACAAAGTTTGAATACATGAAAAGGTTCATTTTTTACTTGGCGACTCCATTATAGGAAAAGATGGCCTTCGATTGAAAGAATACCAGGAAAAAGCCAGACAAAAAGTAGAATATGTCAGTTTCGGATTCCAAAAAATTGTTGAAACCGAAGGGATATCTCAGACAAAATTTTTCATCAACAGGTAAGGTCCACTAACCTAGATTTATGCAAGTTAACATTAATATTACCACTGAAGAACTAAGTCCTAAAGAAAAATTTAAACAATTTTGTTATGCAGAAACATTAACAAGTAAGTCTGAAGTTAAACTAGAAACTCCAGAAGTAATTATTCCTGACATAAAATTTGAGGTTCACCAGACCATCCCTATTTCATTAACAGATACTTTTACCAGTGAAAATAAAGAATTCATTTCAATCCCTACTATCATTAGTACACAACCGATTATTTCTCTTCCTGAAGTAAAAGTTTGTGTTCCCAAAAAGCCTGTAGGTTGTTTTTTATACTCAGATTCATCACCCACTACTTCTCCTACATATACATCTGGTAGATCTGAGAAACCAAGCTCAAGTTTTCCTTTCCCCTCTCATTTATATATTCCATCTCCTCACGATCATTTTCATGAACTTCATTCACACCATCTTGAAGTAGTCAAAAGATCAGTAGATCAGTCTTTTGAAGTTTTTGATAATCTCCTTTTTTGTCCTCGAAATCCATCTCCTAGACTTTCAATGGCCAGTGTTCGAGGTGTTAGAGGTGCAGGGGCTGGTGGAATAGATAAACCCCCTAGGATATTTTCCAAGGTCACTGCTAGATACAATACCTTAGTTCTTCCTGCTGTCCTACATGATTTACCCAAAAATTACATGAAGATCCTCCCTAAATTCATGGGAGAAGGGGATTTAACAACAACAGAACATATAACCTTTTTCGATCAATTTTTTGATATTCTTGGTGTTGAGCACGTGGATGTTTACACGAGACTGTTAGTACAAACATTTGAAGGACAGGTAAGAACTTGGTTCATAGGACTTCTAGTAGGTTCTATACCATCATATAATGATATAGAAACTACCTTCATAAGGCAATGGGGTGAGAAAAAAGATCATCTTTATTACTTAAACGAATTTGGATGCTTGAGAAAGAAGACATCGAAATCAGTCCTAGAGTTTATTCAAAGATTTAATAAACTTTATCACAAAATATTGGCTAAATTTAAACCTTTCCAACCGGCTACAAAAGTCACTTTTGCAAGAGATTTTGATTTTTATTTCTCTCTACTTTTGAGAGAAAAAAGATCCACTACTTTAGTAGGGATGCAAGACGATTCTATAGAGATTGAATCGAATATGATGGCATCCTAGAAGTTGAAAGATAAAGTTGATATGGGAACGTGGGAACCCCGACGTTTCAAAGAACATGCATGGCCCTCTCGATCTGGAAAATTTGTAGAGGAAAAAATGGATAAGATGGCTAAAATTATTAAAGACCTATCAAGAAACAATTCCAGGATGGAAATGGAACAAGCCAAACCTGATCCATATGTTAGAAATAAATTTAGGAGGAATCCTAATTCTCAGATACAACAAAGACAAATAAAAAATGAGGAACAAAAGATCCAAGATCCTTTTAAAACTGAGAATTTCATACAGAGAGATGAGGTGCAAGATTATTATGAATTAGATGAAGATCTAAACAACCTCAACGATGATGATCTTGAGACTCACCTAACCAAACAGGATTATGAGAAATCCTTGGATCTGGAATCTATGTTTAATGATGATGAAAATATCAACACATTGGTAGACTCTACATACAAAGGTCTCCCTAATTCAATAATGTTTGAGCTTCAACATAAATACGATTTGAGGCCAAGAGAAAAAACTTCTACAAATATTCCACAAAAAAATATTTTATCATGAAATAAATAAAATGAAGCAGTAGTCACAAAATCGTCAACTGAAATGCAAGCTACCCAAATAAAGCAAGTTGAAACACAAGCAGTATAGACTAAGAAGCCAGAAAATACAGAAGCTGAAGTTCAGACCAGGGAAATTGAAAGAACAATTGGGACTTTCAATTTAGAGAATGAACTTAATAAAATTAAAATTCCAATGCCTTTGGTTGAACTTGCTAGAAACCCAATCTATAAAAGACAAATTGCTAAAGCAATAAATTTTTCTGATGATGAATGCCAAGATGATGTTATCAATTTGCAGGATGAGAAACCTACAATCATGTTTGGACCACACATTGAAAATATTAGGGATTCTATTGCTCCTTTCTATATTACATTGACTATGCATGATAATTTACTTCACAATTGCATGTTAGAATTGAGATTTTCACATAATTTAATGCCTAAGATTATCATGGAAAAATTGGGCATTGAAATTACCAGACCTTATCAAGATTTATACTCGTTTGATTCTAGAAAGGTTAAGTGTCTGGGTATGATTAAAGATTTAGTTGTAAATCATGCTCAGGTTCTTGTTAGAAGTATTCTTATGGATATAGTTGTTTTTTATGTTCTTTACAAGTATGGAATGCTTCTATCCAGATATTTGGGTGCCAAGCTAGGAGGATCGGTTCAGCTAGACATGACCTATGCTACAATTCCAATTTTTGGCGGACAATTTACTCGAATATACAAAAACACTAGACTGGAATATAATGTTGTTGGCATAGAGGTAGACCCAGGGTTCAATGCTTCAACAACGCACCAACAAAACCCTAACTACCAACCCTTTCAGCAACACCTGCGAAGCAGTCGAAGTCTCACCCGAGGTAGAGGTAGGGAGGGTTACAGGACTCGGGTGTCTGAAACCAAGATGGGACACATATTTGTGATTATAACACTTCTACAGAGTACTTAGGAACAACATGCATCAATCCATTAGCCTTATTCACATCACAGATCTAACCCTAAGTACAGATCGACGCAGTAACAATGATTACACTTCGCACTTAGAAACATAAATTAGATCTAACATATTCAACATAAATAAAGCACTAAGAATTCATAGATCTATCTATCATATTCAATGATCAATGCACAAAGAAGATTCATAGCATAAACATCATAACACAAAGAAAACCATCAACACAGGATATACGTGGTTCACCCCAGTGTGGGGCTATGCCCACCAACTACTTCTTCTTCTTTATTAGGCTTCAATATATTACATCCATTTTCTCCTGTGCACTAAGCCATAGAGCCAAGCTTCGCACCGAACAGGTGATCTGTGCATTGTGCACCAGATCCACCTTTCCAAAATTAGGTCAAAGCATAGAGCATACTCCTCTACTAAGCACAGAGCCTTACATACACAGTATGTTGCACTAAGCAACCCAAAATTACTTGCCTCTTGTACTTAGCTACTTACACCCCCTTTTTCTACATTACATTCCTTGTCATTTATACTTTTACATTTACAAAAAGCCTAATCATGGGTAACCCCATGAGCCAAAATCCCGTAACCCATTACATAAACCCTAATGAACCCCTTGTTGGGTCCACCAAAAAAGTGAGATCCACTGATCTCATCTCCGCCTGGGTGCTCCATCTTGAACCAACCTGTCGAAGTCCAAAAGTGGTCAAACCCGACCAATGTTTCCTCAAAACTTCTTTGAGGGTCAACAGGCCCCCAACATTCACCTGTGACTTGTCCCGCGTCACGTAGATCTGGGAAACACTGCTTCAAATGCCTCGAGCTTAGCTCAAGCTTCCTTGACCTGTTGCTTCACCTGAGCCTCCTATTCAGCGAACTCCTAGATCAATTGCTCTGTAACAGAACCTTCCAGGCATTGTTCCACTGTCACAACCACTTTCTCTAGTTGCGAACGATGTCCTTCGATCTCTTCAAACACTATGCAGGCTTCCTCCTACACTGGTTGTAGCCTCTATGTGACTTCTATCACTCTTCCATGGATGACAGTAATCTGCTGGTGGGACGCATGTTGTTCTTGTGATCTCTTCATTATCTCGACTACAGTGAGTGACTTCATTTGCACTTGACCTATCAATGCCTTCTGTTGCGCCCCATGTAGCTACACTTCCAACTTCCTAAGCTCTAGATATTCCGTGAGACATTTGTAGTTCTGTGCGCTTCTGTCGCTTAGCTACTTGCATTCTGAGGTGAGGATTCAGATCCTTTCCACTGCGTTCTTAGCGGCTTCCTCCCTCTGGTTGCCCACTTCTTTCAGAGTGCTTGGTACTTCTTGGATATCCAACTCCGTTACTCATACTTGAACTTGTTGGATAGCCTCAGCGAGCTTCGCCACTTGAACTTTGACTACCTCATGTTCCTCCTGCGGGTGAGCTAGGTCTACTTTCTCTCGAGGCGCTATCCTCCTCATCAGTCTCTATGTTCTGAAATTCCTCATTTTTCTTTTTCTTTTTCACACTTGTCTATCCTGCATGCTCGAACCAAGTGACCAAGGGGATTCCTATGATGTCAGTGTCGGAGAGTTCTGCATCATCAACCCGTACAAGGAACTTTTTCGGCCGCTCCTTCGTGATCTGTTCCATGTCTTCGTTGGTTAGCTTGTAATAGGACTATAATTCTTCCTTGCTCTCATCCCTGCTCATAGTGATATAAATAAAGTGCGGATCTGCGCAGAACTTAGCTAGTGGTCTGTATTGGTGCAGAGTGCATGGGAAAGACTCGATGGAAACCTTTAGTTTTTTATAGTAGGCATGGAACAATGAATTCGACTGACGCTGCTTAGACATATCATTTGTATACCATAAAGTGGAAAATGTAGTTGTTAATGGCTCTGACGGTTCAATCTTCTGGAAAGCTACTTCCTCAGGCATTTTCCAAGTGCAAAGTGTAATCATCACAAGCAACCAGCTAAAATGGAACTTGTATCCTTGATCCTGCGCTTCGCGACAGTATTTCTCGAGCTCGTTGAAGAGGTAGCTCACCCAATTCATTTTCATTTCCTCCACACATTTTCCTGCAAGGTCCACCACGAACCCGATGACCTGCATGGGGCAGTTCTTTATGATGATCTTTCCAGCTATGAGTTAGAAAGTGAGGCACACGGTGTGTAGTGTACCAATTGGCTCTGATACCAATTTGTAGTGTACCAATTAAAGAAACAAGAGGTGTAACGCGCTCTTATAATATTCTGTACACTCTTTTAATAATAAACACAGGCCAATATAACCACATGCATTTAAGCAAAATTAAACACACTTAATTCTCAGAGTAAAACATATGGTTACTGCTATAATTAAACCATTCATAGCATTCATCATTAATTCATTTACACAGCGGAAAACATGATAATATATACAGCACAGTCATGCCAAAACATGTTCAAAACATAATTCAGAATACTTATCTTTTATTTGCTGTAGCATCCACCAACCAAGTGCAGGCCTTCCACGAACCTCCCAGCCTTAGACCACACTGTTCATCAGCTCAACAGTAGGTCACCCCTGAGCTGGGACCGAGCTCCACCCC
>ML819948.1:4467-26781 GCA_009831015.1 Picea engelmannii | reverse complement strand
ATTTCTTTACTACAACACTAAATGCTTTTGGAATTGAGCATATACAGTGCGTGGCTATCTTTGAAACAAAAGACTTCCCTGGGTTGATAATTTATGTTTCACTTAGTTGTTTAAAATTTATTAAGCAATTATAGTGACCAACAACAGTGTTGGACCTGCAATCTACAAAAATTCTTTCTAGGTTCCTGCATCCAATTATTTGTCCAAATTTTTTGTTTATGCATAGGAATAACATAGCTTTCTCTATTTCTATCAAATTTATTCATATCAACTCTTTCTTCTAACTGTTCCCTAGCTTTCAGACTAGGACAAAATCTATCAGACATACCTAGATTCATGCTTTCAAAACAAAAATTTCCACTTATCTTATTCTTATCAAAGCACAAATCTTTAGCTCTTTCAAGATCTTACCTCTTTTCTTCAGATTGGGTTTTCTTTCTTAGCATGGAGCTCTGCAAGTCAAGTAGAATAATGCACACTACAATAGTATATATATGCATAGAGCTTCTCTTTTCTTTACTTCAGTTCCCAACAATCATAGTTTCAGGTCCCGAAAATGAAACCATTTGTTGGCCTAGGGGAAGACCCAGGGTTCAACGCTTCAACAACGCACCAAAAAAACCCTAAGTACCGACCCTTTCGGCAACACTTGCGAAGTAGGAAAAGTCTCACCTGAGGTATAGGTAGGGGGTGTTGTAGAACTCAGGTGTCTATAACCAAGCTGGGACAGAGATCTGTGATTATAAGACTTCTACAGATTACTTAGGAAAAACATGCATCAATCCATTAGTCTTATTGACATCGCATATCTAACCCTAAGTACAGATCAACGCAGTAACAATGATAACATACACTTCGCACTTAGCAAGATAAATTAGATCTAACATATTCAACATAAATAAAGCACTAATCATTCATAGATCTATCTATCATATTCAATGATCAATGCACAAAGTGGATTCACAACATCAACATCATAGCACAAATCAAACCATCAACTCAGGATACATGTGGTTCACCCCAATGTGGGGCTACGTCCACCAACTACTTCTTCTTCTTTATTAGGCTTCAATATCTTACATTCATATGCTCATGTGCACTAATCCATAGAGACAAGATTTGCACCGGAAAGGTGATCTGTGCACTGTGCACCAGATCCACCCTCCCAAAATTAGGTCAAGGAACAAAGCCAACTCCTCTACTAAGCACATAGCCTTACATACACAATTTGTTGCATTAAGCAACCCAAAACTACTTTCCTCTTGCACTTAGGTACTTACACCCCCTTTTTCTACATTACATTCATTCTTATTTATATTGTTACATTTACAAAAAGGCCTAGTCATGGGTAACCCCATGGGTCGATATCCTGTAACCCATTACATAAACCCTAATGAACCCCTTGTTGGGTCCACAAAAAAAGTGATATCCCATGATCTCAGCTCTGTCCGGGTGCTCCATCTTCGACCAGCCTATCGAAGTCCAAAAGTGGTCAAACCCGACCAATGTTTCCTCAAAACTTGGTCGAGGTCCAACAACTGTAAGCGACCCTTAAAACCCCAATAACTGCCTAGTCTATGTTGTTGATCAAGATTTAGGAAATTTCATATTATCCATAGATGACGATTTTGAAGAATGTATAGAAGAAGAAAATAAAAAAATAGGAATTTCAAAGAAAAATATAAATGTTAGAGAAGGGATGCGTAAAATGTTCTTCGATGGTGCTTCATCTTGTGAAGGAGCAGGAGCTAGAGTTTTATTTGTAGGACTAGTTGATGAGTATGTTATTCCTTTCTATTACAGATTACAATGGGATGCTAATTATACCAATAATGTCTGTGAATATGAAGCTTTAGTTTTAGGATTATAAGCTGCAAGAAAATTAAAAACAGAACATTTGATAGTTTATGGTGATGTTGAGCTCATTGTAAAATAAATAAAACAACAATATCAAGCTAAGAATCCGAGATTGAGATCATATAGAAATTGTGCCTGGGATATAATATAGAATTTCTTCACATCTTTTAATATTCACTCTATTCCTAGAATGCAAAATCAACAAGTTGATTCTTTGGCCAAAGCTTCTCTGACTTTCATACCACCTACTATTTTGAAGCTAAAATATCATATTGAGATGCGGCATATACCTTCAATTCCAAACAATGTTCAAAATTGGAAAGTATTTGAAGATGACGAACAAATCAAGCAGTTCCTGGGAATGGTAGATGAGTTTTCTGAGACCCACATAGATCAAGAAAATCAAAATGATCCTGCTTGGATTATGCAAGAAGGAGAGAACCCAGAGAAGTTCCAAGAAAAATTTTCAAATAACCGCATGCTCTTACTTAAAAACAATAAAATTCCCAGAGTTCTGATCCCTCTAGAAAGGTTGTTTGACCAGGATGGTATACCTTTAAAGTCTACTTTGTGATATCTACTCGAAGAAGTTGAAGATTGTAATGTAGGAACTAATGAAAATCCCAAAATGGTCAAAATATCAAAATATCTTCCGGCACAAATAAAGAGTAAATATGTTGAGTTACTTAAACAGTATAAAGATGTTTTTTCATGGTCTTATGATGATTTAAAAACTTATGATTCTTCTGTTGATCGATGGTTTCTCAGGATATAATCATATTGTTGCTCATGAAGATGATATAGAAAAGACTGCAGTTACTACTCCATGGGGAACTTTTGTGTATGATAAAATGCCTTTTGGTTTAATGAATACAGGAGAAAATTTCCAGAGAGAAATGATATTGCATTCGTTAGTGAGGAGATAAGTTTGTTGTTATTTATCTAGATGATCTGACAGTTTTTTCAAATTCTGATGCAGAACATTTGGTGCATCTCAGAAAAACTTTTGAAAAATGCAGAAAATTTGGTTTGTCTCTTAACCCCCAAAAATCACACCTTGCTATGCAAGAAGGTAAAATTTTAGGTCATATAGTTTCAAAAGATGGAATTAAGGTTGATCCTAAACGATTTGAGGCTATTGACTTGATTAATATTCCTAGAAATAAAAAAGATATTCAATCTTTTTTAGGTAAGATCAATTTTTTGAGGAGATTTATTCCTAACTTTGCTGAAATAATCAAATTGATTACAGATATGCTAAAAAAGGAAAGCGAAGTAAAATGGACTGCATAAGACAAAACATATTTTTAGTGTGTTAAGAAATCTATAAAAGAAGAACCACATTTGGTAAGTCCGGACTATAAAAAATAATTCTTAATATTATCCTTTGCTTCTGAACATATTGTTGCAGTAGTGCTCCTTCAAAAGAACGAAGAAGGATTCAAACAACCAATAGCCTTTTTCAGCAAAATCCTCAGGGATGTAGATCTAAGATATGATATTCTTCAAAAACAATCTTATGCAATGGTAAAGGCTCTCAAGGATTTCAAAACATATATCTTTCACTCCAAAATAATCACTTATGTACCAACAAATGAAATTAAAGATATCTTGGTAGATGGTTGGATAAAATTCAAGAGTTTGATTTTGAAGTGAAACCAACCAAACTAGTGAAAGGTCAAGGTCTGGAAAGGATGTTAGCCTAATAAAATTTCACAGCGCTTGGAATAAATAACTTCGAATCACATGATTCTCTTCTAGATACAGAGGAAATTGATGATCAAGCACCTATAATTCAGATTGAAGATAAGTTTTCTTCCTCTTCCTGGTACCGTGATATTGTTACATACCTCCTTACACTTCAGTTCCCAAATGACATGACTCCTTATAAAGAAATAACTTTTAAGCTACATGCAATTAAGTATTGCATTGTTGATGGAAAGCTATAATGAAAAGACCCTCTGGGTTTCCTTTTATGTCGTCTGATAGAATCTGAAATAGAAGGTGTCATTAACGAATTTCATGAAAGAGTATGTGGAGGACATCATGCCTGGAGAGAAACAACTTACAAAATTTTAAGGGCATGATATTATTGGCCAAAATTATTTATTGATGTAAATGCAAGGGTCATAGCTTGCAATTCATGCCAACTGTTTGCAGGTAAGAAAAATCTTCCTACCTTACCTTTAATTCTAGTAAATGTTGAAGCTCCTTTCCATAAATGGGGATTAGACTTCATTGGAGAAATTCATCCACAAACGAGTGATCAACATAGATGGATTATAACCACTACTGACTATTTTACGAAATGGGTTGAAGCCATTCCAACTTGAAATGCTATAGATTTAGTAGTGATAAATGTTTTGGAAGAAAACATCCTAGCAAGATTTGGTTGTCCTAGGAAAATAGTTACTGATAATGCTCAGCCTTTTAAATCTATGGAAATGATCAATTTCTGTCATAAATACAATATTATTTTAGGTTATTCTACAAGATTTTGATGACTATAATCAAGAAATTTTTATCTGAAAATAAAAAAGCTTGGCATATACACTTAAAATACGCCTTATGGGAAAACCGAATTGGCACCAAGAAATCTATAGGTATGTCTCCTTTCCAATTAGTTTATGGTATTGATGTTATCCTTCCTATTAATCTTGCTCTTCCTGTAATGAAACTCTGGTAGGATGCGAATGAAGAGACAAATGATGTTACAAGAAGAATAAATCAAATCATCGAAGTTAAACAAAATAGAGTAGAAGTGGATGATAAGATCCAAAAATACTAGGATAATATGAAAGCCCTTTTTGATTAAAAAAAAGATAAAGACAAGGAGTTTCTTCCTGGCAATTTAGTTTTAAAATGAGAATCTAGAAAGGAATATGCAGGGAAACATGGCAAATTTGATCATCTCTGGTTCATACCATTCAAAATTGCGGCTGCTAAAGGAAAATACTCATTCTCACTGGAAAACCTTAATGGTGAAATTCTTGATGCTCCTATCAATGGGCGTTATTTAAAACATTTCATGCAATAGTTACATTCTAGATTTCCATTGTATATATATCAGATTGTATTGACATTGGAAATTTTAATTTTCAATTTTTCTTTTCTTTTTATCTGAGTCATTTGATCATTTGTTGTAAATATTTTTTTTAAATTTATGATTGCTTGACAACATTAAAACAAAAAATAAAAACATCTTTATCACATATCATCTCTATTTTACAGGATTATCTGATATTTAATATTTCATTCCTTTTGTAGAATAGGTCTTGTTGAACAAGGGATGAGGCTGAATAAAAACTCGATGCTCGTCTTTCAAGCATTTGATTTCTCTAAAAACAGGTGATAAATAAATAATCCGCCTTGCTGAAAATTCAAAAGGAAAATAAGGTATGAGTCCTTGCTCTTCTTATAGTTCAAATAAAATTTACAAATTCTTTTTGAAATGAAGGTGAAAGAATTTTTTCTCATGATAATATTATCACCTAACGAAAAAATCAAAGATGTGTAAAATTTGAAGTGTCATGATGATAAATCCTAAATCCATCTCTGAAATAAAAATAAAATAACAAGAAATAAGCTCGAAGGAAGTCTGAACTAAATACACGAACTTGTGTAGGATTATGATATCTTTAATTTGGATCCTTCAAATCTGTGATTGGGTCATTTCTTTTTTTTACCTATCCCCAAGTTCTTATCCACTTCATATTTTCTTTCTTCTTTCTTATTTTCTTTTAGTCTTCATAAGAATAAATAAACTTACCTTGACTCTGAAAACTTTAAAAACATATTTTCAAAACAAGATTAGGCGGAAATCTTTATGTTCCTTCGATTTTAATTGAAAACGTATGTCTAGGCTAATCCTAATAATTTTAGCTCTGCTATCGGACTTTAAATTGACTAATTCACTCAAGGTTGATCCCTGAAAAGATTAAAATTCCCATAAAAAAAAATTCCTATTGGCGAACGTGTATTGAAAATTGGAAGAAAGTTAGTTTCAGAGTATTCTTAAAATTGTTGGTAGACCTTGTTTTCAAAAAATTTAAATAGATATCATCCCTTGTATGTTACATACAGATTGATTGCCCACACTTCAAAATATTAAAATATAGGAAAAATGGTGAAAGGAAATCCATAATTTGATTGCCCCCATATTGTCCAAAAGAGATGATGAAAGGAAATTTGTATATCAATTGTCCTCATCTCAGCAAAATGCAAAAGTGCTAATTAAAGTGGTGAAAGGAAATTCAATGGGAGAAGTAGATAACTTCACCAGGGTATTGAACATGCTCGTTGGTAGTGAAGCAATATCTATGATATCCGTAAGGCTGTCATATAGATCTATATATCATACTCTATTATCTAGTTCTCTTTCCAGTGATATTTACATCTCGAACCAACTAGGGATTCTCTAAATAAATATGTTACATCTGCTTAACCTTGAAGTGAACAAAGTCAGTGGAAGATGATATTTTAGTTTAAATTATTTTGATTATCTTAAACAATTATGAAATTACTTTTAGGAAAAGGAAATTTTAAATAGTCTAACTTCAGATCAATCATTAAGTATGTTTTGAAGGTTTTTGAGATTTGGTTAAGTTCATTTTTCTATGTGTGATTAATTCTTAAATAAAACTGGAAAATGTTTTCCAAAAAGAAATAATGACTCCATTTACCCAATAAAGGAACTTGGTATGCTTTTCTTTCGCGCCTCACAGAGAGCCAAAATCCCCAGATGGAGCCTATGTTAGAACACATATAATTTTGAGCTTTTGAACTTTAGATTTTTCCTCTTAGAAATAAAATAAATTTACCCAAAAAAGAAAAAATCTTAGAAAGTTGTCTTTTAAATTTAAAATAAATCCAATAATTTTTATTTATCAATAAGGCACTTACAATATCTATCATCGATGAGTTACTCTGATTTGATCGAACGGTACTGATGATATTTGAAGTTTACAAGCTTCCTAAGTTTTAAAATAAAATCTCTAACAAGACCTCCATGCTTCGGGTATTCCAACAAGTCTAAACAAAAAAAACCCTGAAACTCCGAAGTCCTGAAGATAGCCACTCGTGATAATTCCTAAGGAAATTGCGGAGATGTCATGGGACATGTGTCTTTTAAAGTCTTTTCTTGGGTTGACAGGTGGCACTTATTTTTGACATTTACACCGGATGATTCACACATTTTCAAGTGACACATGAAACCTCTCTTTTCTTGACACATCATCAAGAATGACGTCATCTCTACCATGTCACTCCAGAAGATTTCCCTACAGGAGTTTTAACAAAGACTGACTTCAAAAAACCTCAAAGTATCGAAGCACCAAAGTAAATACAAAAGTAAAAAGTGTTTTAAAGGATTAATACAAAAATTAATAACTTAATCATGATTAACTATTAATTAAGCACTCTGTAGTTTGAACTTTAGGAGATTTCCATCCTGGAAAATCCTAAATTTCCGAAAGTCAAACCGACGAAGTATTAATGACATTTATGATTGATTAAGGTTAATGATTTCAAATAAAGATTGTGAATCACCAGGTAATAAATTCCATTAAGATTTTAATAAATTCTTCATCAATAGATATATACGAAAATCGATAGACTTTTTGAATAAATCACTTCGAATTTCAAAATCATTTTACCATTTTCAATTAGCAGTTTTTTATTCAGTGTAGAGATTACATACTTCTCTTGTTATAGGTAGGCTAATTTTATTTCCTTTAAGATTATAGTGCCATGAAAAGATGCAAAGAAGCTTGATGCATCAGGTGATGATTCCAATCTGAATGTAGATGTTCTATCAGACACAACTCCACATTATTAACTGTCCAGATGAATATGTTGAGAAAGACGACGAGTCCTTCTCATCCAAGATTAAATTTATAGCACAATCAGAAATGCATACGATCATTGCATGGCCCAGAATTATACCCTACAATGATCTGATAAGTTGGGCTTTGGAACGTGTCAACATCCAAACCAAAAGCATCATCAGCCACCAGAAGACTGTCGTTGGCTCTTTCCGACCGAAGAATCTACAAGTAATGTATAAACTTTCCCATAGCCCTAAACACACTTACAATGCCACATTTCTTCTATATTTTGAGAGAAGAGAATGCATTCAATACAGTAGAAATGGTCATGATGTAATCAAGACCTGGTGAGGACATCTGAAATTTTTTAGGACCGACTCTCATGGTATGTATGCCACAGTGTCCTTAGATTCTCATATGTTATGTATAGCCATGATGCTTTGTTGTATGTTTGGGAAGAATAACCCTACACATTTCTCAGTTGAGTGGGTTGTTGGAATTACTAAGACAACTGAGAGAGGGGGGTGAATCAGTTGTTACTGTGCTTAAACAATTTTAAGTCAATTAAGCCATTTTTAATCTTTCTCCAAGTGACCATCAATATTATAAAATATATGAACAACATAAATAATGAGCATCACTCACACATAAGATATAAACAGAGATAGATTTTCACGAGGAAACCCATAAAGGGAGAAAACCTCTTCTTCTTCAAAAATGATAGGCAGTCTTTTCAGTTATGTACATCATCTATAATTGAGCACAAACTCAATGTGAGGCTACTACCTCTGTTTTACAAGCTCCAACTTGTTTGAGAGCACCAACTCTCTAGTTTCTCTATCACCCACTAGAAGGAAGCACCAACTCCCTTAATGTTCTAGCACCAACTGGATGGAAGTACCAACTTCCAGTTACACAGGCTCCAACCTGTATAACAGAGAACACTTATTCTCCCTTGCACCACCTTGCCACCCTGGTTTTTATGGTTGCAACCAGATGGAAGCTTCAACTCCCTGTGTTCAAGCACCCACTTGAACCTCTGAGGAAAACAATCCTCCCTATCACCTCCCTACCACCCTTATTACAAATAAATGATTGAATAACCAACAACACAGATAAATCAATTCTTACCACTTCTTCACTATTCTGCAATTCTTCTCTGCTACACTATTCTTCTTCTCTATTCATACTTGGCTTGACTTGTTGTATCTTTCTATCTGTTCTTTCTCATGCTCTTTGATATGTGCACATTTTTCTCTCTTCACCTTTTCTCCTCTGTTCAACTTCTATTCCTTATCTCTAAGATTTCTTCGCACTGCGCATACTGTAATTTTACTTTTCTACAGTTCAACTCATTTTTCAGTCAGAATAGCCAACCACGCACAGTCACTGTGTGTTTCTTTTATACACTACTACCACTTCAGTTACCCCTCAAAACCCTAGAACAACAACGCTTCAGCAACTGAAATGCCAACTGTCCAAGAACCATGATTTAGTTCTACTAATTGAATCGTAACTAAATAATTAACTGTGAAGTGCAACAATAACCCTCCGATCATATTCAAATTCACCTTCACCGTTGGAATAAATCCGCAGGGTGTTGCGTTTATCCCATATGCCCATTGGCTGTGACCATGGGCCTAATAAAGATGTGTTTCGCATTTCGCAACTTCGGGACTCCTGTGATGAAGAGTCTCGGCTCTTCATGTTGCAAAATCCGAAATGGAGCTTATCTCTTCAAGCTCTTCTCTACATCTCTTCGACAATGTGACCACTGACGGTGACCAAGCACTTTCGCAATTTCGCATTTCGGTATTCTTCTGATGAAGTGTTTCGACACTCCAACTCCCGGTATCCGAAACCTACACCAAAAGGTGTTTTTCGCATTTCAGTGTTCCTGTGGTGAAGTGTTTTGACACTCCAACTCCTGATATCTGAAACTCTGAAATGGAGTTAGATCAACGGTTCGGTATTTCGGCGTTTTGCATTTCGGATTTTCTGTGATGAAGTGTTTCGACACTTCCAACTCCCGGTATCTGAAAATCCAAAATGGAGTTAGATCAATGGTCCGGTATTTTGATGTTTCTCAATTTTGCATGTCACGAGTTCCTGTTGCGAGGCATCTCGACTCTCCAAGTCGATATCTACGAAACTCCATGTCGCAATTTCTCATTTCGGCATTTCATGATTTCAACAATTTTTGTGATGAGATATCTTGATGCTCCATGTCGCGATCCCCGAAACTCCGAAACTCCATGTCGCGATCCCCGAAACTCCATGTCACGATCCCCGAAACTCCATGTCGTAATTTCGCATTTCGGCATTTCGCGATTTCGCATATCGCAAGTTCAAGAGGTTAGGGAACCTCGTTCCTTTGAATTTCCAGTCAGCGAAATGACGATCTTTCGCCACGTGTCCTATGGACCCAACGATCCAGATCTTATTATGATTTTGAAACTTCAGGGTCCTTCGTCGTGTCTGATCAACAATCCAGATCAATCCTCGATCCTACAGCTAGGATTATTTCGCGATTTCACATATCGCGAGTTAGAGAGGTTAGAGCACTCCCTCCTTTGACCTCTTAGTGAGCTAAATGTTGATCTATAACCACCTGTCCTTCCCGAAGATGGAAGGTCCTCCTTCTTTCAGGATTTTGTAAGCCCGCTTCACCTTGCACTTTAAGGAACGTGCAGGTTCTCCTGGATCCAACGTCGGTCGGACCTCGGGCTCAGATATGATGCATGAGATATGTTCTCTTCTACTATGCGCTCCTCCTATCTGAATTCAGATCCAACAGTCATCGATAAATATAAATGGGATGCAACAATCACTATTGCTCTTCACTATTGAAATTTCCATTGCCATGCTATTATCGTTGTGCTACTGATCGTGATCTTTGCCATCAATGACAAACAAACATACTCTTCCTCTGTCTGAAAACATGCCAACAATATCCCCCTTTGGCATTGATGGAAACCCCTTGAAGAACGTCCAACTATACCACTGTAGCATCCTTGAAATTACCACACTTTCTCCCCCTTTGACATCAATGTCAAAGAAGAAACATGCTCCCCCTGAGCTGTTGCAATACATACTCCCCCTGTCAACTATGAGCAGCTTCGAAATACAACAGATATTCAATAAGTACTCCCCCTGACCAGGTGAACATATGTAACACACCCACTACCTAAATCAAAATTTTCTGGTCTTCTGCTGGACTCGAACCCCTAATTACCATGGAGGCCCAACGTAAGTATGTCTCTTTCTCTCTCCTTCTCTGTTCCCCTTGATTCGTGGGTCAAATTCACAGTTCAATTTGGACGCAGTGTCTATTTGTATTTCGCGCCTCGGTGCTACAGTAACGTCTAAATGTTCGACTCTACAACCGTCGAACCCTGACAGGGTTAGCGATCGACCAATGGGGACGAATCCCTATAGGGTCAACGAATGGTCAATAGGAACAAACCTCAACAGGGGTAGAGAACAACCAATGGGGAATGGCCCCGTTGTGCGGTTAGGTGGAACACAGGTGGCAGAGAGGGAAACGCGACACGGTGGTCGACGTGACAGGAGGGGCCCTACTTCACATGCCACTTTATTCCGGACCCCCCCCTCTTAAAGACATATTGGCAAGGGGGGTCTGGAATCAACTTGAGTGCCATTGATTACGATGAGTTAATCTCGACCGTTTGAGAGTTGCGCATCCAATTCTGGACCCCCCCCCTACCTCTAAAGGCAGAACAGTAAGGGGGCTCCGGAATGGAACCTCAGCCATAGATCTGGACAGGTGGATTCTGGCCGTCCATATCTGCTCGCCGCTTATCCTAAAGCATATTCATGTCCTGGCTTAAGTTGACGTCTCATCTCCACATCGGATTGGTAATTACAGACCCTAAGATCCTCCGAAGGAATCTCGTCCATTCATCGGGGTTTATCATCATGAGAATCCAGACTCTCGATCATGACACCCATGAATCCTCGATCCCCGGTTTCCCGATGTGGTTACTCTCTCGACACGTGGCCTCCGTCAATCGGACGGATTAGATCTACTTCGGGACTTCCTCTATGGGAAATCCCGAACTCTTGCCAATAGAAATCTCGACTCCACGATTCCCGATGAGCCAATTCACCAATATGGTCCCTTATGGGTTATCCCTCCTGGCTATGCTCTGGTCCACATGACCACTAAATCATAAGACCACAGCCTTACCTCTCATCGGGGTTTTTGGCTTCAAAATCTCGATGCGCTCCAATATCCGTTAGCCCTCCAGGCTAGACTTTTGGTCCACGCGACCTTCCCTATATGACCGCAGTCATACTCCTTATCGAGGTTTCGGGGCTTCGATGGCTCTAATTACTTCCACGCGTCCTCCTCTGATGGATGGCCCAGATTTGTGTCGGGGTTTTCAAGGTGGACTTACCCAATCTCCCGACACCTCAATCTCCGCCACGTATCTCCACTAACGGACGGTCCAGATCGCTCCCGGGACTTTTCCTATAGAAATTCCCGATTTCATGTCATCATGACTCCCGATTTCCCGAAAGCCGATATCCCGATGCTTGTCGGGACTTCTGCCTGGCATGAGAAGGGTTAAACCCGTGCATCTCTTAACATATCCAATGGCTGTCGGGTTCTTCCGGCTAAGATCTAACGGCTCAGATATATCCTGCCTTATGTACTCTTCCACTACTTTGTGGACGTGGAAAAATCAGTGGTCCAGATATTCTCCTGGACCATGAGGATCTACGGTCCTAAACTCTCCACTACCCATGAAGACACAGGAAATCCCCGTGGTAAGGCCTTTAACGCTCTACTTTCTACTACTAATCTAACAGTCGTGGGGAACCGTAGATTTCCCCAGCAAAATCGCATCCATCGATCACCATCTATCAAGGTTCAGGCCCTTAACACTTCTTCCTCTCCTTCCGATCTGAAAGTCATGGGTGACCACAGATCTCCTAACGGAGTCTCATCCGTCGATTTGATATTCCCTCCTCAAGCTACCATCTCAGGTTTTTAAAAGGAGCGTTTCTCCTCCTACAGAGTTATCAAGGTTTTTACGCCTTCATATTTACCTGTCGGGTTCTGGAGGGGTTATTCAAGGAGAGTATCTCTATGGGAAAACTTACTCAGAGTACTTATTGAGGTCAAAAGGGTATCGTCCAACTGAGGTCCAGACATGAAGTCTGATATAGACCAATACATATGTAAATAACAATTCATGAGGACATATGCCATATATAATCTCTTCCATACAATTATACAACTACTAATATTGATCAAAACGTCCTACAAACATTCTTACAATGAATTCATTCACAGTTTCACAGCTTATGAGAATAATCATCAGAGTAAGCATATATATATATATATATATCAAGATGCCAGATGGAAAACACTTATCAGAAATAACACCAGGGGTCAAATGACTGCTGAGAGAGGTGCTCGTTTCCACCCAATCGTAGGTGTAGCGACTCCCAGCGGATTTACCACTAGCCACCCCCGAGCTGAGACCACGATGTTGTGAGGCTGTGTCTCTTTGTCTGCCAGTGACCAGGTGCGAAGGTTGCAATCCTTCCTCTCTGCTATCACTCACTCTGCATAATTCCAGAGTTCCCCTCGCGTCTGCCCTCTCAATCGCTTCTACCATACGCCTTATCCTCTCGCGAGGTTGCATGTGGCACGATTACCCTCGTGTCGATCAGGCCGAACGACTCTATGGATGGGTGGTTCACCATCCCATCCCTCATCAAGCCATCCGCCTACCAGCCTGCGAGACATTAAATTTCAGGGCCAGCGAGCCGCTTTTGGTTCTCCGGGCCAGTGGAGTCCAAATACGGTATTAAATTCTCGGTGGAATTTAATGCCACCTTTTCAAGGGCCTTCCACCACCATCGTGGTCTCTTTTTCTACACATCCCCTCTCAGCAGTCCTGCAATAAATTCAAAATATCATTCACATTCATTGACCTCTTCCTCAAGGTCCATTTACATCACATATTCACATTTATGAGTTTTCCATAGTCCTTGGCCAGTCTAGTTATATTTACAAGATGGGGGAAACAGGGTGTTACAATTCCCTCCCCCTTAAAAGGAACATCGTCCTCAATGTTCTTATCTACTAGCATGAATTGCATGTATAGAATTAAACGAAATCGGATATGCCTGTCTCATGGCATCTTCCATTTCCCATGTAGCCTCATCTGGGCCAAAATGTTTCCACTGCACCTTGACCTGTGCAATGGTTCTGTTCGGGAGCAGGGTTTCCTTTCTGTCCAGTATGCATTGGGGTTCTGGTAGAAATTTTCCCTCTGGTTCCACCTGGATCACAGACTAGTCATTTATATGATTAGCATCATGTACATATTTATTTAATAATGAAACATGGAAAACATTATGTGCTTTTACTGTGGGAGGAAGTGCTAGCCGATAGGCTACAGGTCCCACTCTATCGAGAACCTCAAAGGGTCCACAATACCAGGGTGCCAACTTGGCACATGCTCCCATTTTGAGGGAACTCCTTCTGGGCTTAATTCTGAGATATACATGGTCTCCTATTTTGAACTCTCTTGGAGTTCTCTTTTGATTAGCGTAAATTTTCTGTCGGTTCTGAGCGACCTTCAGATTTTGTTTTATCTGAGTCACTTGTTGTTCCATCTCTTTCAACATATCGGGTCCAATAGAAATCCTATTTACAGGGTTATTCCAGTTGACTGGTGTATTAAACTGTCTACCATAGAGGACCTCGAAGGGACTCATCTTTAAAGATTCTTGGTAGCCGTTGTTGTAGGCAAATTATGCCAATGGCAGGTAGTCTTCCCATTTCTTGGGTTGATGCATTACATGCATCCTTAACATATCCTCTAATATTTGATTCACTCTTTCTGTTTGTCCATCGGTTTGAGGGTGATAGGTTGTGCTAAACAACAATTTAGTCTCTAATCCCGCCATCAGTGATTTCCAGAAATTGGAAGTAAATTTAGTGTCTCTGTCAGATATTATCTCCCTCGGCATGCCGTGTAGTCAGAACACCTCTTTCATGAATACCTGGGTGATATCTATCACCTTGCAGGTCGATTTGACGGGTATGAAATGAGAAGACTTGATTAGTTTATCCACCACCACCATAATGACATCATTTTGTTTGGTTGAAGTCAGTAATCCAGTGATAAAATCCATGGAGATGGTTTCCCATTTCCATTCTGGGATGGGTAAAGGGTGTAATAGTCCTGTTGGATGTCGATGTTCTTCTTTAACCTGTTGGAATTCTATGCATTGGGCCAAATATTTGGCTATGTCCTTCTTCAAGCCGGGCCAATAAAATTGTTTCCGGGTGGCAGTAATCATCTTCTGGTATCCTGGGTGACCAGTGTAGGGTCTTTTATGTAGTTCATCCATGATGAACCTCTTCAATTTGTCACAATTGGGAATGTACAGTCTATCTCTGTAGGTGAGCAAACCTCCCTTGGTCATCTGATAGCCTTCGTATTTTACTCCAGTGGGTTCTTATTTTAGTTATAGGGTCACATTTCGAACGTAGGGATCTATTTATTGTGCCTTCTGTCTCGCAGGTACTCACCACTGCTAGGTGAATTGTTCTCATGCTTCTGCTAAGGGCATCGGCCACCCGATTCTCTTTCCCTTTAATGTGTTTGATTTCAAAATTAAATTCGCTAAGGAGGGCCATCCATCTAGCTTGTCTAGCATTGAGCTTGGGTTGATCAAAAAAATACCGTAATCCACAGTGATCTGTCATAAGCACAAATTTCCTTCCCAGGAGGTAATGCCTCCACATTTTTAAGGCATGCACTACGACAGCCAGTTCGAGTTCATGAGTCACATAGTTTCCCTCATGTTCATTCAATTTTTGGGATTCATAACAGATCACTTTTCCTTCTTGCATAAGGACTCCTCTGAGCCCTTCTTTACAGGTGTCTGTGCACATGAGGAAGTCATCTTCTAGGTCAGCGATTTTCAACATAGGTGCATGGGTTAGTAGATATTTCAAGGTTTGAAATCTTTCTTCACATTGCTATGTCCACATAAATTTGTTCCCTTCTTTTGGAGGGTAGTGATTGGACAACCAATCTTGGAGAAATCTTTTATAAATTTCCTATAGTATCCCATCAATCCCATAAAGGATCTGATGTCTGAGACATCCTTTGGGGTAGGCCATTCCATGATAGACCTGATCTTGTTAGGATCTACTGCTACCCCTTCCTTGGATAGAACATGTCCCAAGTAATGTATTTTCTTCTGAAAGAAGTGGCACTTGCTAAATTTAGAATAGAGCTGATGCTCTCTTAGCACTTGCAGCACAAGTCTAAGATGCTCTTAATGTTCTTCTCTATTCTTAGAGTAGATCAATATGTCATCAATAAAAACTAGTACAAATTTATCTAGAAATTTACTGAGTACATTGTTCATTAAGCTCATGAAAGTGGCAGGGGCATTGGTTAACCCAAATGGCACTACCACAAACTTGTAGTGACCATACCGTGTCTGGAAAGCGGTCTTATGGATGTCTTCATCCTTGATTCGGACTTGATGGTAACCCGACCTCAAGTCAATTTTTGAGAAAATAGATGCACCTCCCAACTGATCGAATAGATCATCGATCCTGGGCAACGGGTACTTGTTCTTTATGGTTACTTTATTGATTTGTCTGTAATCTATGCACAGTCTAAGGGTGCCATCCTTATTTTTCACAAACAGGACCAGTGCTCCCCATGGGGACACACTGGGTCGAATATAACCCTTGTCCATCATTTATTTCAATTGCAATTTGAGTTCAACTAACTCAGTTGTGATCATTCGGTAGGGTGTTCTAGACACTGGCACCGCTCCTGGTGCCAGCTCTATCGAGAATTCAATGTCTCTTCTCGGAGGTAGACCCGGTACCTCTTCCGGAAACACATCTCTTTATTCTCTTAGGATAGGGTGTTCATCAGGGCTTGGCTTAGCACCTTTGGTCATTTTCAACACCTATATTGCATATAGGGGACATCCCTTTCGGCAATAATTTCTCATTTGCAGGGCTGATATTTTCCTCACTGAGACCGGTTTTCGGATCCCTTGGAGGGTTATCCTTTTTCCTTCTTTGCCCACACATTCTAAGGTTTTATGGTAACAGTCCAGTTTGGCTTTATGGGCGGCCATCTAGTCCATACCAATCAATAGGTCGTAAGATCCCAGGGGTAATACATTAAGGGTTGCTTGGGTGGAGAATTCACCCAACATTAATTGGCAGGCTGGTATGGCCTCTACCACCTTTCTTTTAGTGCCATTGGCTAACTGTACCAACCATGGTTCAGTTTTCTTCTATGGCTGTAGTTTACACTTATCAACAACTCTAGGGGCTATATAACTCAAATTTGAACCAGGGTCAATCAAAACAGACACCAGATGGTTGAGAATCATACCTTTTATTTCCACCACTGAAGCTTGGTGGTCAGCTTGGTTATTATCCAAGGATGCATAAATCTGCGACACACTCCTTGCCACATCATCGACTGTAGTAGCTTCCTGAAGGTTATAGACTTTCCGACTATTCTGTTGTCGGTGTGGACAGTCTCTCCAGAGGTGCTCTCCTCCATAATCCCAACATTTCAGAGGTTCTTTCTTTGGGTTGTTAGTCTTTATTGGTATAGGTCCAGAAGTTTTATTTCTGCCCCCTGAGGGAAAGTTATGTTGGAGTACACTCTGGGTTGGAAAGTTCATTCTGGGTTTCTTTTTGTAGTTTTTAAATTCTGAGGATTTTCTTCCCTTTTTCTGAAATCTCGAACCACTCTTATGTTTCCAGTTTCCACGAGACTTTTCCCGAGGTCCATATTGTTCATGAAAATATGTTGCTTTTCGAATAGTGTCTTCTAAGGTCTTTGGCTCATCAAATTCAATTTGGTTCCGGTATTCTTTGGGTAGTCCATTGATTAAGCGTTGTGCCTTCGCCTTTTCTTCTTTGATGTAGGGTACATATCTCAATAAGTCAAGGAATTTGTTGACATATTCCTCCATAGTAAGTTGTTCCATTTTGAGTTCATAGAACTCTTTAGCCTTCTCGTCGAAATATCTTTCCGACAAATACTTCTTCCGGAAGTATTTTTCAAACTGTTTCCAAGACAGGTCCTCCTCGCGGACCCCTTTCATATTCTTAAGGTCTTCCCACTGGATGGAAGCCTTTCCGTTTAGATTGAAAGTGGCCACTCGGGCCTTCAAGTTCTCTGAAAAATCATGGACTCTGAAATATTTCTTTAGTCCAAGTAGCCAAGCCTCGACTTCCTCTCCCTTCTTTATCTCACCGTCGAAGGAGGGAGGTTTGGCATTTTTGAATTACTCAAATTTATGACTCTTGGAAGTCTTTAGCTTCTTCTGTTTTATTTGAGAATAGGAACTGGTCTTGCTGCTGGAAGAACCTTCTGAATCGCCATCTTCCTTCTCAGTGGAATCGTCTGGAACTGGTCCTTTACCTCTGGGGTGGACCTTTCTTGACGTGCTTCTCTCAGTATGGCCACTAATACGACCATGATTCTGCATCTCAGGTTCATGCTGCATTTGTCGCTGTAGGTCGGATAAGCTCTGCAGTAACACTCCATTAATTTCAGTTTGCTTTTCTTGTTCCTTCATCATCCTTTCATTGTCGACCTTGCATCTTTGCAGTTCAACCATGAGACTCCTCACAGTCTCGGCTAAGTCTGGAGGGGTTCCTATTGCTCTTCTTTTTTCAGACTCTTCGTCTCTATTGTGGGAGCCTTCTCCCACCTCTTGGTGAGTCACCATATCCTGCGTCTATAGATTCCCGCGATTGATCGTCCGCTTGAGTGAAAAGACAAACGCTGGTTATTAGTCAAGAGTTAAATACATTTTTGTAATGTGCGCATAAATTCATAACTCTTTCACATGTATACACAGTCGGGTTCTTATTTTCCAAGTTTTTAATCCTGGACAAGAGAGTTAAGTTAGGGGGTTACTCCTCGTAGGAGTGCCTTGAATGAAGTTTATGCGCGACTTGTGCATGATCCCAACCAGGCTGAGTGTTGTAACCATGCTCTGATACCACTTTGTAACACACCCACTACCTAAATCAATTTTTTCTGGTCTTCTACTGGACTCGAACCCCTAATTACCATGGAGGCCCAACGTAAGTATGGCTCTTTCTCTCTCCTTCTCTGTTCCCCTTGATTTGTGGGTCAAATTCATAGTTCAATTTGGACGCAGTGCCTATTTGTATTTTGCGTCTCGGTGCTACAATAACATCTAAACATTCGACTCTGCAACCGTCGAACCCCGACAGGGCTTGCGATTGACCAATGGGGATGAATCCCTACAGGGTCAGTGAATGGTCAATAGGAACAAACCTCAACAGGGGTAGAGAACAACCAATGGGGAATGACCCCATTGCGCAGTTAGGTGGAACATAGGTGGCAGAGAGGGAAACACGACACGGTGGTCGACGTGACAGGAGGGGCCCTACTTCACACGCCAAACTATTCTGGACCCCCCCCCTCTTAAATACATAATGGAAAGGGGGGTCCAGAATCCACTTGAGAGCCATTGATTACGATGAGTTAATCTCGATTGTTCGAGAGTTGCGTGTCCAATTTCAGACCCCCCCCTACCGCTAAAGGCATAACAGTAAGGGGGCTCTGGAATGGAACCTCAGCCGTAGATCTGGACAGGTGGATTCTGGCTGTCGAGATCTGCTCGCCGCTTATCCTAAAGCATATTCACGTCCTAGCTTAAGTTGACGTCTCATCTCCACATCGGACGGTCATTACAGACCCTGGGATCCTCTGAAGGAATCTCATCCGTTCATCGGGGTTTATCATCGCGAGAATCCAGACTCTCGATCACGGCACCCCTGAATTCTCGATCCCCGATTTCCCGATGTGTTTACTCTCTCGACACGTGGCCTCCGTCAATCGGATAGCTTAGATCTACTCCGGGACTTCCTCTATGGGAAATCCCGAACTCTTTCCAATAGAAATCTCGAATCCACGATTCCCGATGAGCCAATTCACCGATATGGTCCCTTATGGGTTAGCCCTCCTGGCTATGCTCTGGTCCATGTGACCACTAAATCATAAGACTGCAACCTTACCTCTCGTCGGGGTTTTTGGCTTCAAAATCCCGATGTGCTCAAATCTCCATTAGCCCTCCAGGCTAGACTTTTGGTCCACGCGACCTTCCCTATATGGCCGCAGTCAAACTCCTTATCGGGGCTTCGGGGTTTCAAATGCTGAAAAGCATTTGTCCACAGATTTTTCGATTCCTCGAATCCCGATTCTCTGCTATGCTGACAGCTAGCCAACAATGGCACTTCTCTCCTTGTCGGGGTTTCGGACTTCGCGATTCCAAAATGCCCAAATCTCTTGTTATCAGGATTCCCAATATCCCGATGACCAAAATGTCGATAGACAACTTTCTGTCAGGAATTTCCCCGATGGCTCTGATTACTTCGACACGTCCTCCTCTGATGGACAACCCAGATTTGCATCAGGGTTTTCAAGGTGGACTTACCCAATCTCCCAACACCTTGATCTTCGCCATGTATATCCACTAACGGACGGTCCAGATCGCTCCTGGGACTTTTCCTATAGAAATTCCCGATTTCATGTCATCGTGACTCTCAATTTCCCGAACCCTGATATCCCGATGCCTGTCGGGACTTTTGCCTGGCGTGAGAAGGGTTAAACCCGTGCATCTCTTAACAGACCCAATGGCTGTCGGGTTCTTCCAGCTAAGATCTAACAGCTCAGATCTATCCCGCCTTATGTACTCTTCCACTACTTCGTGGACGTGGAAAAATCGGTGATCCAGACATTCTTCTGGACCATGAGGATCTACGGTCCTAAACTATCCACTACCCATGAAGACTCAGGAAATCCCCATGGTAAGGCATTTAACGCTCTACTTTCTCCTACTAATCTAACGGTCTTGGGGAACCGTAGATTTCCCCGACGAAATCTCATTCGTCGATCACCATCTATCAAGGTTCAGGGCCTTAACACTTCTTCCTCTCCTTCCGATATGACGGTCATGGGTGACCACAGATCTCCCGACAGAGTCTCATCCATTGATTTGATATTCCCTCCTCAAGCTACCATCTCGAGTTTTTAAAAGGAGCGTTTCTCCTCATACATAGTTACCAAGGTTTTTACGCCTTCATATTTACCTGCTGGGTTCTGGAGGGGTTATTCAAGGAGAGTATCTCTATGGGGAGACTTACTCAGAGTACTTCCTGAGGTCAAAAGGGTATTGTCCAACCGAGGTCCAGACATGAAGTCTGATATAGACCAATACATATGTAAATAACAATTCATGAGGACATATGCCATATATAATCTCTTCCATACAATTATACAACTACTAACATTGATCAAAACATCCTACAAACATTCTTACAATGAATTCATTCACAGTTTCACAGCTTATGAGAATAATCATCAGACTAAGCATATATATATATATATATATATATATATATATATATATCAAGATGCCAGAGGCAAAACATTTATCATAAATAACACCAGGGGTTAAACGACCGCTGAGAGAGGTGCTCGTTTCCACCCAACCGTAGGCGTAGCGACTCCCAATGGATTTACCACTAGCCACCCCCGAGCTGAGACCACGATGTTGTGAGACTGTGTCTCTATGTCTGTTACACATCAAAATTACTCACTTTGATAGTGTCGCAAGTGTCGTCATTACGAGTGTTGCAAGTGTCACATTTTGCTCACAAGGTTGCAAGTGTCGTATGTTGCTCACGAGTGTCACAAGAAAGCATGTTTCCATGATGCCCGTGTCGTGCCCATAACGACATGAGAAGGACACTTGAAACACCTGAAACATCTGATTTGGGAGAGGAGAAATGAGTCAACAAGCTTGCACAACCTTTTGCCACCTGAAAGCACCCAAAAAACTGAGTTTTGGAGAGGAGCGCTCCCCCTTACACTATCTCGGAGCGCCGGCGCTCCTCATACACTATCAAGAAGCGTTATAATGCTTCCAGGCCCTTTTGAAGGAGCGTTATAGATTTTGAGGGCGCCAGCGCCCCCTAAAGCTTACTAAGAGGCGCTACAACGCTCTGATGGCCATTTTGAGGGAGCGCTACCTATTCTGGGAAGTTGTTAAGCTGTTGAGATGAATGGGGGAAGCTTCTTTTCATTCTTGGAAAGCAGTTGAGCTCGAATCCCTAGTCCAGCCATGATCTTAGGGCAGATCCTCAACTGAAGGAGGAAAATCCTCAACCTCCCCAAGGATATCTCAAGATTGTTGAGCCTCTCCAAGGCTATATAAACAAGCTTTCTAATGGTGAAAGGAGAGGCAAATTAGAGAATGTCAAACTTATGATCTCATAAGTGAGACAGGATTGGAATTGGAGAATGATACCAAACCTATGATCTCATAGGTAGGACTGCAAAGAGAGAATCATACCAAACTTATGATCTCATGAGTGGTATGGGGGAAGAAAGGTGTATGTGAAACTTATGATCTTGGAGGAAATTTGCAGTCAGCTAGAGAAGAATCATCAGTGTAGCTGCTGCCATCCAGATTGTGGATCTTTCAAGCAAGGTTAGACGAAGAGGACCTGACGAAGCTGTCGCATTCGCATCAACGATTGTAAGTACTG
>ML819947.1:130041-150714 GCA_009831015.1 Picea engelmannii | reverse complement strand
AGTAGCCATAGCCATATTTTTACTTTCAACATTTCTTGCCACCTTAAATGCATTCTCCAATGATTTGGGTTCCCAAAGGCAAACCTCATGTTGAATGTTATACTTTAAAGTTCCTATGAATACATCAATCAAGTGCTCATCTGTAATATCTATTACCTTTATATTCAATCTTTGGAAGTTCTCAATGTGCTTGGTAACTAAACCCTTTTGCTTGAGATTTATCGATTTGCTAAAGAAGGTATTGCTCCTTGTATCCTCACAGTGTGCTATCATTTCTTCCGTGAAAATTGTCAAAGTGACGAGTGATTTGCGAGAACAAAGCCATCGATACCATACAAATTGATTGGGTTCTAAATATAAAGAATCAATTCGTACCTTTTGTGTATGTGGCACATTATGTAGATCAAAGAATTGCTCCATCTGAAGTATACATGTGATTGGGTCCTTGCCATCAAACTTCCTCATATCGATCTTAGGAAAGTGGTTGGTCTTCAACCCAAAGTTGGAGTTTCTCCATTCTTGATTCACCTTCCTTGTGTCCTCATCATGAATTTCATGGGATGCATTTTCACTTTCAGGTGTCTTCTCTGTTATGAATTTTTTCAATGCTTCCATGATCTCCTCTTTTAAACCATCCATCTTAGTATTTATTGCCTCCAACTTAGCTTCCATCTCTTATAGTTCATATATTCTTACATTCTTTTTTTGTAAATCATTTATGTCCCTACGCATTTCTTCACCTTCATCAAGAGTCCAAGTAGGATTGTCTGAAGGCTTATTTGGTGTAGAAGTTCCCTTTTTGGGTGGCATGTTGGCCAAGTATCACTTTTGAACCTTGATTTTGAGGTGGTTATGCTAGAAAATCTTTCTTCTATTGTATATCCCAAGTTTCATCCCTTCTGGGTATGAAACTTTATTTTATGTAGTTCTCTAATATTTCTTCTTTGCAATTTCACAGTTCTGATCAAAATTGGATGTGCCAAGTGGAATTTATGGTAACTTCCCCACAACTTGATGATTTTTTTCCTTTCCAGGAGATCTCACTTGTATAGCGTTCCCCACACAAAATAATTGATATAAATTCTGAAACTCATACCAGAAATACTACAAACTGTCCACTATCCAATGAAACTAGTCTCACTCAATTTGGATACTCTAGGAAGAAGTTATGATTGTTTTACCTGGAACACCTTCTTGAGACTAGTCAATAGGACTAGTCAAATACCCTATCTTCCATAGGGTGTATCTACAAATGTAAGATGACCCAAAAGTTGAAATTTTTACCACAGATACCTTACTAATTTATGTGAATATCCTCCAGATTATAGGGCCTGAAACGTTACAGAAAATTTTTTATAGCAAAACTTCCGCAATGACTCAGTTCAAGACGATTCCCAAACCCTATCTTGCATATGCTATATCTTCGAAAGTATAAGGTCTCCGGAGATGAAATTTTAACCCGACATACCTTGATCCGTCTACTAAATATCCTCCAAGTAGTTTCTTCTGAAACATTGTAGAAAAAAAGTTATAGCGAAAATTCCAAGGTGTCTCGGATGTAGCAGTGAAACCCCAAGACCTTGAGCTCTGATACCATATGTTAAGAACCAAATATCAATATAGCATAGAAAAACCTCAAAATAAGTACTCAACGCCTTGAAAAAGAGATAATTTCAGATAATATGCCTCTTTGAGGGGGCAACCTCCTTTTACCCCACATAAATGTTCAAGTACAAGATGACTCCAAATGAAAATGTCTCCTTGGTATACATAGGAGACTAGGAGGTATAATTACAACTAATGGAATAAAGCCAACATAAATAAAATAACATTACTAACGTAATATGCCCCAATTAAGGGGTAATGAGCCAATATTAGGGCTTAACACATGTTTTGTAAAGGAAGCAAAGATTGAGTCCTTATATGACACAATTGTGAATAATTAAATAAATTTATTAATAGTAACAACGTAGTTTAGATACACACGAGAAAATAATACATTGCAAATTATACTTCGGCTCTACTAGGGTTTGGAGAAACTACAAACTAGGGTTTGGCAGTCCTGGTCACAACAAAGGACAACATGGTTACCAAAGGGGGTGGTAATGGAACCCCCTCATACAAGCAGGTAGTGGTGGACAGGGAAAAAGACCCATGAGGCGTAGGTTTCAAGGAACCAGTGACAATTACATCGGGATCAAAACCGGAAAAGAGTCAGGAAAGCAACTAGGAAAAAAGGGATCGCATGGGGGAAGAAGCCAGAGAAACTCATAATGATGCGCAAGAACTGGCGAACCCCAATGGGACAGAAGGGCTCAACTTGTGTAAACCTAAAAAAACAATGATACCCAAGGTGATACTGGAAGATCCACAAACGCAACTCCTCAGGGACTAGATGAAGACACATGCACTAATCTGAAAGTTCATGGGTTTGTGGCTCATAGAAAGAACATTACACAATTGGATCAAATATCAATGGAAGTCAAGTAGAGAAGTGTAACTTCACCTAGGTTTGAAAGGCTTCTTCACAGCAATATTCATGAACTTGGAAGATAGGGATAAGGTCTTTGAGGGGGGGGCATACTTCCATGCCTCAGTAGAATTGTGCATGCATCCATGGAAGGAAAACTTTTCCACAGAGAAAGAAACTTTCAAAAATGTACCTATCTAGTTGAGGCTTTACTCCTTGCCACTAGATTACTGTCTACCATCCACCTTTGAAGCAATTGGGAACAAACTTGGAAAATATGTGAAGACATCGGAAGAAACCCTAAAAGGGATATATACATCCTATACAAGAATCTACATAGAGATGGATGTGTCGGGGGCACTCCCAGAAGCCATAATCCTAGAATTAAGGGATGCGGAATGGATACAAAACATTTACTATGAGAAGATCTCGTTCAGATGAAGAATATGTCACGAACATGGACACATAATCAGAGAATGTCCTCTCAATAAAAAACAAGAAGTAGAAAACACCAAATACAGCGGGATGAGGATGGGTTTATAAAGATGAATGACATAAATAGAGCAAACAAGAAACAACGTAAAACCCCAACAGGGAGCAATCCAGAGGCCAGGACTAGAATAGAAGGATGAGACAAGACCAACAAAGGAGAAGAAGGAGGAAAGGAAATGGAAAAAGCTAAAGAAGCCATGGAACAAGCAACAAATGAGAACACAGATAGTCCAAGAAATAAAATGGAACAGGGGGGTAGCGCAACTCCTACGGACGGAGAAACCAGAGATGCCAACACCCCCATGCAGGAGGTATATGGAGACGTGTAAATAACTCCAAGCGAGGTAGGTATGAAAGATCCTGATCTTAGAGATATTGTGGAAAGGGAAGGGATAGATCTCCCAAACATATTGGAGCAATGGAAAAGGCAGGGCGTAGACAATGTACTAGCGGAGCAACTAGATTGTGTCCAATACTTATTCCTCATAAGGGAGGAAGCCAAATCCAGAGGGCTCAAGCACATGCACGGGGAGATAGAACATCTAGGAATCAAAGAAGACGAGGGAAAACCACATCTCTCACCCAAGCAGACGAGAAGAAATAAAGGCAGGAAATCAAATAGCGTAGCCCTACAAGAACTAGGAGTTATGTTGATAAACTCAGGTAAGATCAAAAATATCTTTCCCAACTCCCCCCCACATGTTTAAATGAATATTGTAACATGGAATATAAGAGGCCTAAACAACCCACGAAAGCAAAGAATCCTTAAAAACAGACTAAGGAAGGAACAACCGGACCTCTGTTTCATCCAAGAGACAAAATGCACTGTAGATAGAATGGAAACAATCAACAAAAAACAATGGAGCAAGTACAAGATGCTAGTTGTCGAAGGACAATAGATGGTAGGTGGTATTCTCACTTTGTGGAACCCACAAGTGATGAACCTACTAGCAGTCGAAGCTACCAGACACACACTTTCGGTTAGCATGCAAATCAGCGGTAACACAGAGGTGAATCTATGCACTAATGTGTATGGACCCCAGATGTTAGAGGAAAAGAGAAGAATGCTTCTAGACCTATAAAACCTAAAACCTCACTCCAAAAACCTCCACTGGATCCTAGCAAGGGACTTCAACATCATCACGACATGTGCAGAGAAAAAAGGAGGCACCAGGAGATTGGATAGAGATACAGAAGACTTCTCAACTTTCATAGACACAGTGGAGATGGTGGACATCCAGAACAATAATCGACAATTCACCTGGAACAACAAACAAATAAATCAACATCAGGTAGTGACAAGGCTAGACAGATTCTTGGTATCAGAGTCCATCATTATGCAGGGTTTAATTTTAGACTGTAGCATCCCTCCCTGGGGGGTTTATGATCACTAGCCAGTCCAATTGGAAGAAAACTTCCAAACCACATCGAAGAATAGACCTTTCAGATTTGAGAAATTTTGGATCAAACATCCCACCTTCAAGGAGAACATCAACCAATGTTGGCAGGAGGAACAACCGGAGCAAGGGACAAGGATGTTCAAACTCTATAAGAAACTCAAGTACATCAAATATAATCTCAAGGAGTGGAACACGGAAATATTTGAAAACATAAACCAAGAGAAAAAAAATATTGAAGAGAGAATGAGGAAACTCTAGGAAATATGCATAGACAAGGGATATATAGAGGATCGGAAAAGGGAAGAGATCCAAATGACCCGGGAATGGGAAGCAAGATGCCAGCAACAAGAGATTCTATTGCGGCAAAAGTCTCGAATCAGGTGGCTAAGGGAAGGAGAGCGAAACACCAAGTTTTTTCATAGAACAACCATTTCTAGAAGAACCCACAAAAAAATCATGAAAATTAGGGATCGGGATGGGATCGAGAGAGAATCCCACAAGGAGATTGAAAATACATTGGTAAATCACTTCCATGGAATAGTCCAGGAACCCAAAAAAGACCGAACGGAGGCCATCCAAAGGATAACTTAGCACATTCCCTGACTAGTCATCAAGGAACAAAATAACAACCTAAACAAACCCATCTCTAAGGAGGAAATTGATCAAGTGGTTCAGGATATGCCCAACGGGAAATCCCTAGGTCCAGATGGTTTCATAGTGGAATTCTTCAAAGCCTGCTGGGAAGTGGTCAAACATGATGTTTATAGGGTGGTGGAGGACTCCAGACGGTCGGCCTCCATTCTGAAAGTGATAAATGCCACAATGATTACTCTAATCCCCAAAGAAAATGAAGCAAGGACCCCAGACTAGTACATACCCATAGCTTTATGCAATGTGGTTTACAATATAATTTCCAAAGTCATATCCAATAGATTGACACCTCTCCTACCCACACTGATTTCACAAGAACAGGCGGGTTTCGTAGAAGGGCGACAAATTATGGACAACATCATCCATGCCCATGAGCTAATACACACCCTAAAAATCCAAAGGAGTGGGGGGATGATAATCCAACTTGACCTAGCAAAATCCTATGAAAAAATTAGTTGGCACTACATGGTTAAGACTATGGAATCATTTGGCTTCACACAATACTGGATCAGCTGGATTGTCAGCCTAGTTTCAACGATAAGTTACTCACTCCTAATAAATGGAGCCCTAGACAAACCCTTCTGGCCTACAAGAGACATCAGACAAGGAGATCCCCTATCTGCCTTCATGTTCATTCTAATGATGGAAGGTCTCAGTCGAAGCATAAAAAGTGCAACAACGGTAGGAGAAATAACATGCATCAAACCTTTCGAAAACTGCCCTACTTTCATGCACCAGCAGTTCGTTAATGACACCTTACTCCATGGCACACCCACAGTCAAGGAAGAAAAATCCTATAAAATAATCTTAGAAGAGTTTGGGGAAGCCTCGGGAGCAGAGATCAATCACTCCAAATCTATGATCTATTTCTTCAACACCAACCTTGCAATTCAAAGAAACCTGGAAAACATTTTGGGGTTTGAACGCAAAACACTCCCAATGACGTACTTGGGAATCCCTCTGACGGACAGAGCATGCAAAATGGAAACGTGGGAAGGAGTGATCAACAAGCTACATGAGAGGATGAAAAACTAGATTTACAGATCCCTCAACCTAGAGGAGAGACTTATATTGACCAAAACGGTTATGCAATCAATTTCAACCTATATGATGTCAGTATTTCCCGCCCCCAAAGGAGTACTACAAAAAATAAGAGCCATCCAAAGGGAATTCCTATGGCGAGGAGCAGAAAAAAAAAAGAAAAAATGGACCCTGGTGGCTTGGGAGAAGGTTTGCAAACCAAAATCCAAAGGAGGTATGGGGCTACAAGACCCACAAGTAACCAACGAAGCCTACAGGGAGAAAATCTAGTGGCGATGGGTCAAAGAAAAATTTACACTGTGGGAAAACCTATGGAAGGCCAAGTATGCCCCGAACATCAATGACCAGGACCAATTTCATTTTATGGGCACCAGGGAGGGATCAACCATCTGGAATCTATCTTGGTGAAACAAAACCTAGATCCAGACACACAACTTCTAGGAAGTGAGGAATGGTAAAAAAACCAGATTCTGGGAAGTGAGGAATGGTAAAACAACCAGATTCTAGGAGGATGCATGGAAACAGGAACCCAGAATGGAAAATCTGAAAAGGGAGGAACTCCAACAGGACGTGATCACGCAAGGAAAAATCAAACTCTACCACTACTGGAAACAAGAAACATATCGCAACAGATGGAGAATCTAGGACAATCTCAATCCACAAAATAGAGACTGGATCACAACAATCATGAAAGAGGTGGAGGAGGAACTGGGGAAAAGGAAAATTGCAGTCTCGGAAGAAGAGGACCAATTAAGATGGGGCCGAAAAAATGGCGGGGAATTCAACTTGAAAGAAGCCCAGAATTACATCACAAACTAGGACCAAGAAGATCCAGTGCAACAGTGGGGAAAGATTTGGGGCAACCCCCAGAGGCCAAAAATCAAAATTTTCAAATGGTTTATACTTCACAACTGAATTCTATCTTGGGAAAACCTAAGGAAAATGGGCTTCATAGGCCCTTCACGATGCCACCTATGTCAAGCTAAGGAAGAAACAACAAATCACCTCCTCGATGAATGTAACTACACAACAGAGATCTGGGATTGGGCGGCAGGCATATTTCGACATTCCAATAGGACCCGAGGTAACATCCGTGCAACCATCAACAAATTGAATGAAAGTTACAACGAAAATGAAGAGGTAAACCTCTGCTGGATTCTCATGCCGGGGATGATCATATGGGAAATACGAAAAGAAAGGAACTGACGCATCTTCAGGAATGAAAGCCTTCTAGCAGGGAAACTCAAGGAAACAATAATCTCACAGATAAGAGAAATGTTGGAGAGCCACAACTACTAGACTGGAAAAGTGAAACCCGTAGGCCAGGACTCCCGAGTCCTGAAATATTTTCACCTAAAAGACGAGGGCAACTGCACACAGGTAAGGCAGCCACTGCAACTCCAAATAGGTGAGCGCAACTGGAAACCCCCTCCAGCAGGGTTCCTCAAGTTGAATTTTGATGGGGCAGAAAAAGGAAACCCATTCATGACATGAATGGGAGGGGTAATTAGGGATAGTGGTGGTAACATAATTCGGATGTATGCTGGGAGTATGGGAAATTCAACCAACAACACAGCGGAATTTGGAGTCCTGGAGATCGACCTCAAAATTCTAAGCCACGAAAGGATGGAAAACACTATTGTCAAAGGTGACTCCACTCTGGTTATCAACATGGTCAAGAGACTCCAAAATGGCACCAGAGTGGGCAAGGTTCAGAGGCACTGGTGCTTGGCACACTCCCTGCAAAAAATCCAAGAGCATTTGCAAATGATGAACACAGTGGAGTTGTGCTGGGTACACAGGTCATCGAATGGCCTGGCGAACGTAATCGCTAATGAGGGGGTTAGAAAGGAAGGACCAGAACTAGAAACTACCTGGAGTAACATCCTGAATGGTCAATTCAGAACAGATTGCATCCAAATAACGACAAAATACCATGACGACATATTAAGTAGGGAAGGTCACATCAAGGAGGGCAGCGCAAGGCCCAATGGAGGGCATGAAGGATCCAGGAAAAATTTGACTACCCAACACTCGACCACAAATTACAATGCAGGATTAGACTCCACAACACACGAGGGTATGACACCAAGGACATGTCAATAGTAATAAGTGCAGGGAAATATAATGGGAAAGTATACACGACAAACTACAGGCCACGAATGACGTAGGGCAAGAGGGTTTACCATGGACCAGTATCGATACACCGTGCCCAAGAACAGGTATGGGGAGTAGCACAGTAGGTTATCTAGTGAGCAAGGGCAAGGGCCGACACAGGGATAACAGTTGGGTCATCATGATCACACATACTGAGACATGGGAAAAGGATGGGAAGGTTCACCTCTACAAGTAGACCATGATTGCAAGGACGAGCCCGCAGCAGGGGAAATCACATAAGAGAAGAAACACCAAGAATAGATGTAAACAGGAAAAGATCAACTGCAGAGGCTACCACAGAAACAAGGGTTGGGAAAGGAGGAACCCCTGTGTAGATAGGAACATGAGGAGAACCTAACAAAATAACCGCCACAAGCCAGACGGGATGGTGCATATGAAGTGAATGCACAACAAAAGAAACCCCCAGGGGAAGGAACCTCTGAAAAGTCCTCAGTGGGTTTCAAGGATGAAGCAAGCGACCAAAGATGCCAAGGGCACCTTTCATACGTTGGTCGCACTGAAGGGAAAAGAGACCATCACCCGGTGGGAGAAGGAAATCAACACTAAACGCAAGGGCAAAGCTTGGGAGGATCTGATTTAGGAAGAGAAATGGATAATTGACCCAGGGGCCACACATCCCAAGGAAACCCTCTACCACAAAATAATGAAGATGGTGTGGCAAACAAATATGTTGATAGGCAAAGTGAGCTTAGAAAGGAAAGACGTCAGACTAAAGGACAACAAGGAACACAAGAAGCTACTAAAAGAAATCTTGAGTCGCCTCAGCAATCTGGAAACCAGTACAAAACAACTAGTTGAGGACCATAAGGACCAGAAGGAGAAGATGGAGCGGGTGGCAGCCCAATTCCACCTCTACCTGCACTACATACATCACATGGACATCACACCAGTCGACGGAAATGGAGCGCTAGCATGTATCAAAAAGACTCGCACGGTAGTCCAGAAGGAGGATAACAAGGGTTAGACAAATGAAGGAAAGAAACACATCATTATCCTGGACTAGTGTCTGGTTAGTCTTTGATCAAGTCAGTTTGCTCAGCTTAGTGTCAGTCTCAACTTCTGTGTTGTTTTTTACATGTCTGTTGTGTTTAGCTTTTCAAAAGCTGGATATGGTAGGACTGGGCTGGTTTCCTAAGGTGGCGGTCCAGTCATACCCCTCTGTTATTTCAGAAAATGCAACTCGGGAACCTCTGGTTTGGTTTCCTTTTTGGCAGACTAAGGAGTCCCCCTTTTTTGTATCATAACCCTTTTTTAGTAATACAGGAACTTACACTCACTTACAAAAAAATAAAAAAATGTAGGTTAGATAACTGGTGAAGTACAAGTATGGATTAGATGGATCACTCTTGAAATATAATTTGTCTTTGAGCAATTATAAGCTTTGAATGACTGTCACATACTTGTCACCTAGGTGAGCCGCAACCTTGCATTCAATGTAGATTAAAAATAACAAATTAAATAATCAAAAAAGCAAAGTAAAACATATTGATAATTACAAGTTGCAACCATTAATTTTTAGTGCTCGACTCTTCGTGGAGTATGGGTTTAAAGTGCTTTTGACCTACTCAATACAATCCGATTGATTTACTCTGATGTAAATATGATAGTTTGGCACGAGTTGAACCTTATACTTCATCACATTTAAAGATTATCAGAGTTAGCCTTGGTGGATTCCTCCATGGACTAAGTGGATCTCAACGAAGTGTTAAAGTTCATAAAAGCTATATATAAAAACTCACCATAATAATTAAATTAAATTATGCTTTCTTTATTTCTTTTTAAATTATTTAACTTATTTTTTATATTGTATTATGTTTAGATTTTAATTTGTTGAGATGTTTAATATATAAACTTTTTTTTATGTAATAAACTCCAAATTAAAATGAATTTATGTTTTCATTACTTAATAATATCAACTTTAACAACTTGAATTTATGTTTAATATTTTTCTAATAATAATAATATAACATTATATATTTCACTTTATCAAATTGTACATCTTCTCCATAAAATTAAAAACTTTTTATACAAATTGTACGTCTCACTTGGTCTTATTAAACTCTTGATTAGATACATAACATTAAAAGTGTGATTTGTGTGAATAAATTATTAATTTTATATCGAAGTTAAAAAATTGCACAGCCTAGAGAATCATGAAAGGCAGAGTCGCGTTAACATCTAAGAAACTATTTTAAAAGTGAAAAGTATGGACAGACATACAATGCTATTAAAAACTTTTGCAATATAAATTGTCATGAACGATTTCTTGTTTATTTTTTTTGGCATTTGTGATTTAATGTTGCAAAGTGAGTATTTATATATATCTCCAAGTTCCTTGGAGAAATCAAATACAATGGATGATCAAATGAAAATGTGGTTATACCAATTGTTTCATCCCTTGAAGATTACTAAGAGAAATAAAGTAATGAGTCGTCTCATTGGCTGTTTTTCAATTCCCTCTTTCTGAAAGCTAGGCAAGGATTGAAAATGTTTTTCATAGTGATGTAATGTTGAGTTTTGTTTTATGTTGTAAATGACAATTCACATGAAGAACAATGTTTTTAACTAAAATATGTTGGTTGATCATTATTCATTTTTTACAATATTTTAGTTTTGGAGTTTTTAAAGTTTTGATAGCTTTAAATTTATTTATAATTTTTATTTTATTGTTTTTAATTATTAATAAAGAAGAAATTGTATTTTTTATTTAAAATTTTGTAAGATTTATTTTAATTAATGAAAAAATTTTGATAGCTTTAAAGTTTAAATCTATTTATAATTTCAAAAACATGAATTTCTATTGTGTTGTTTTTAATCATTGAGTTGTTGGGGTTGCACATGCATTTCTAGTCGTTCAAAAAAATATAATGAAAGTTTTCTCAAATATTTCTTAGAAGTATATGATGGGCATGAAGGTGCCTAGGTTAGATTTCTTTTCTAATGCAATTCATGGTTGTTGATTGAATAACAATTTTAAATTACTAACAAATTTTGGGTGTCTAATATTCTCATTAGTGAATTTTTCACAAAAAAAAATGAAAGTTCTATGGTACATTTCAGTATATGATGGACATAAAGGTGCCTAGGTTAACTTTCTTTTCTAATGCAATTCATGGTTGTTGATTGAATCACAATTTTAAATTTTAGTGAGTTTTGTAATTTTGTGGAGTTCATACAGAATAGTTGTAGTCTTCCAAATTATGTAAAGAGTCCATATTGCAATGGTTGCGGAGTTAGAGGTAGTAATCAATGACAAAGGATCCCATATCAATGGCAGTAATGGCTCCAGAAAAAGGGCTATAGTTGGTCGTTTCAAGAAAGTGGAGGGAGTGCTTTCACTTTGAGGGACATTGGTATAATAATGTTTTTTTTTGTTTGTTTTTTTTTTAAGATAGCAAGTACATAAATGTAATTTGGCTCTTTCTTAGTGTTTGGTATATCTCATACTTATGTGTGATTGTAATTTTCTTTGATTATTTTATTTTTTATTATTGATGGACACCAATATACTACCCACTGTACTCTATAATCTGGACTTTATTATTTAATAATTGGTCCATTTTAGATTATTAAATAAAATAATGTACATTAAACTTTCCTTATGATATTACATGTACATAATGAATATATGCATGACGTGAATAATTGAATTCTCTTTAGCTTCAAATATGCCATGCCATACAATTCATAATTTAAGAAAGCAAACAAATAATAAGATGTGAGTCTAACAAGGTTTGTGGTTAAACTATGAGAGAAGCAAATTTCTTTATATCAAAACACAAAAATCATAATTTTTAATGATAAAATGTTTTCATTATTAATAACTATATATAATTAAAATACAAAAATTTATGATAAAACATTATTATTAATAATTCAAATTATTTTTTATCAAATAATTAAAATTTATTTTTATCAAAAATAATAAATATGTAACAATGTTTTCTTCAAATTTATATAGAGGAAAAATGTATTATATTAAGTTATATATATATATATATATATATAGTCTTAATCTCTCATATATGGTGTAATTTGTCTTTTTGAAAAGTTTTTTTTCTCATAAAGCAAGTGTTTTTATGTGAAAATTTTAAGGGACAATCTATCTTAAACGTGTATTATTTTCTCTATTCATCAACACCTTTCAACACATCAATTCCATAAAACTTAAAACTTGAGGGGAAAAAATACAAAGTTATCATCCAAAGCAAAGAATATTGTTCGTGTAAAGTCATTTTAATTACAATATTTTCACAATTCCAATTAACAATAGTGATATGAAAACTTCTCTCAAATAGTGAGATGTTCAAGACATATAAGAAGTCTTCATAAAAATAATAAACCAACCTTAAATATAATCATTTTAATTGTAATGCTTTTATGATTACAATTAACAATATTAATATGAAAATTCCTCTCAAATTAGTTAAGTATTCTCATTCACTCGTTTAAAAATATGCTAGTATATTTTCACTTTTCTCATCTTCTTTTTATAATTTCGTGAAGCTTTTGTCATTGATAGTTATCTATGCCCAATCGTTTCCCATTGACAGGGGATTGACACCACTTAAATTGTATATTAATGAATAAGTCATTGGCAATGTGTTGTCTAAATATATCTATTAAAAATCATTTTATATTTTCAGCTTTCTCATCTTCTTTTTTTAATTTCATTGATGGTTATCGATGCCCAATCTTTTCCCATTAACTAGTGATTGACCCCACGTAAAATGTATATTAATGAATAAGTCATCGGCAATGTGTTGTCTATGAACTTGGTGAGAAGGAGCTTTTATATCAGTAAGAAATAAACTTTCATAGTTTTCTTTATTATATTTAAAAAAAATTATAATATATTTACAATAAAAGATTTTATAAGTTAACATAGGCAATTTTTAAGGATTATAACGTATAAGTATTGTTTAATTAATTTGAAGACCACTTTAATATTTTTATAATCACTTTCTGTGTTAAATTATTAAATATTAATTAATTGTTATTTAATTAAGTATATTTAATTAAATATGATTAAATGAATATTTTATTTAATTATTATCAAAACTAATAATATTTAATTAACTAAGTATGATTAAATGAATAGTATTAGTTTTGATTCATCTTAATTCTAAATCTATAAAATCTTATAAGGATCAAATCATTCAAGGTGTAAAACGTTTTTAAATTATAAAATTATTCTCTGTAAATGATGAATCCAAAGTTAATATGGATCTAGGCTAGTTACACTTGTGAACAACCATGCCAAAATTGAGATGACCTTATATATGTTACTATATGTTTTAGATGAATTTGAGCATTTGAAATTTACTAATTATCATCTACAATCTGTAGAGTACTATTAAGAAGAACACTTCAAAAGTTACAAGAGGAATAAGGTGAATAACAATAAAGTAACAATGTTCAATGATGAAGAAGATGAATACTAAGAAACTAATAGGATACACATATAAATAACAGATAGATTACACATTGATCTTCTTGATCTATCTTTTTTCGTGCTTCTTATAGCCACACCAACTAGATTTCCCATATTTTCATATTAATTATATGAGAAAGGACATTGAAATCGAAGATCCTTCAAACCGTTTAACTCGAGATATTACAATAAAATTCATACCCCTCCTCTCTTTCTTTCCAATATTAATAGTTGCATTCTCGAACATCAATCCTTGTGACATCATGAAGTCTCAAGAAGGACCCCACTCATGAAATCAATAAAAGGTGGCCAACATAAAGAATACTTATATAGACTAAAGAAGTATTATACATTGAGAACTCTAGAACCCAAGGGTGTACTTGGGATTTTGGGAGAATAACCCATCCTTTGGGGTTTTACTTGATTAACTTGGAATTTCGAGTTCATGCGACCTTTTGTTGTGTATTCTTAGGTACCCAAACCTAGTGGAAGATGGAGAAGTGGGTTAGATGATATCCTAGTTTGGATTCTCACCATCTAAGGCTCTACAATTGGAAATATTTGACCTTTTGATTCATAATTCCAATTCTATGGACATGTGATTTCGAGTTCATTTCAGATTTTTATGTTTTTACCTATAATCGTGATCTCAAACCATCTAATTGATTATTTATTCATTGGGTCACTACTAAATGCCTTTACTAGGTGTAATGATTTCCCTATAATTCAATTGTTTTAAAATAGTGAGAAAATACTTTTCATGTAGCCTTTATCCACTATATAAACACTAAAATCAACATACAAAACAAAATAATTAAATTTATCCACTATACAAACATTGAAACCAATGCACTATACTAACATCATTAAAACAAACAACTTAATAATAAATTATCGACATTATGAACATTGAAAACTATGCAATATAATGAAATCGATGTATGTGGCATTCTAAGAGACTTCCCTAGGATTTGGGTTTTAACTTGATCAACTTGGAATTTCAAGTTCATATGACATTTTTTATGGATTCTTAGCCATCCAATCCTAACAAAAGATACAAAAGTGGGACTTACATGACCTTTTAGTTCAGATTCTCACCATTTGGACATTTGCAATTAGAGGTGTCGGGATCAAGTGGCCTTTTGCTTCACGATTCTAGTTCTATCAACTTGTGTTTTGAAGCTCACATGAGCCTTTTCCTTTAATTATTTTTCTATGATCGGGATCTTAGACCATCTAATTATTAATTATTTGTTGTCTTACTACTAAAGCATAATTATTTCCTACAATTCTACCTAATCAATCGTTTCAAAAGAGTGAGAAAATGTTTTTCATCCTTATCCTTATCCAAATATTGAAATCAATGCATGAAACAAAATAATCAAATTTATCAACTGTATAAACACTAAAATTGATGCACTATACAAAGAGAAATGCAATAAACAACTTAGTCGAAAATTATTGACTTTGGAAACACTAAAATTTATGCAATATAATGAAATCAATGTACTTGGGAATCTAGGAAACTAGCCTAGTCTTTGGGTTTTGTGTAGATCAACTTGGAATTTTGAGCTCATGTGACCTTTTGTTGTGGATTCATAGCCACCTATGCCTAGTAGAAGTTGGGGAAGTGGGATGTACATGACCTTTTGACTTATATTCTAACCATTTAGCCCTCTCTTGTTGTAGATGTTGGGATCATGTTTTATTAGCTTGTGATTTGGAGCTCATGTCAGCCTTTTCCTTTGATTCTTTTTTAAAATCACAATCTCATACCATGAAATCAATATACTTGGGATTCCAAGACACTACCTTAGCCTTTGGGTTTTAAGTTGATCAACTTGAAATTTCAAGTTTAGGTGACCTTTTGTTGTGGATTCCTAGGCACCTAGGCTCAACAAAAGTTGGAGAAGTGGGACTTATACAACCTCTTGGTTCAAATTATGACCATTTGTCCCTTTCCGGTTGGATATGTTAGAACCATGTAATATTTTCCCTTGTGATTCTAGTTTTATTAGTTTGTGATTTAGAATTCATGTGAGTCTTTGCCTTTAATTATTTTTTTAAATCATGATCTCAAACCATCTAATTTCATACCAATTTTTTTTCAATAATAAATTGGCTTTACTCTAATAGATTATTTTCCCTTTTTATACACTTTTAATCATATAAATATTGGTATCGTAAACTTTGATATATGTGTGAATGAATTCCTCTTTGAAATTATACCTATTTTTGGAACATTTACTCCAATATTTATGATATTTGTGCTCATCTTAGGACTACATGAATAATTAGAGATGAAGTAAGAAAAAAAAAGATTCAATTAAAACTATGTGAGTCTATATTGGAGGATAATGCAGGGAGAATCACACATTCACAAGTGTTAATTTTCTCTTAAATAATTCAATTGTTGATAGAGAGCCTAAACTCATTTACATAATTGACTTCTAACATACTCACAATGATGATGATATAAATGATGATTAATGACAAATCATTATTTATGAGAAATTTATAACAAATGAGGATATAAATGTTGGTTTATGACAAATCATCAATTTTATTAGTCTCTCTCTAGGGAATACAACAATCAATTGCAAATCAAAATCAGTTTGACTTTTATAAATTTACAAAAATTTCAATAATGTTTTATAATGTTTCTTAAAAAAAAACTAAAATATTATAAATAAATAAATAATTAATTAATTCTTAAATATTCGACTTTTTTTATTGGTCAAGAATGTTGAAGTGACCAATATCTCCTAGTTTTTTCACGTGACAATTAACCATGAAAATATAAGCATAAAAGAATTTCAAAAAATCCTTAAATAGCAACATAGTAATTGAGAGTGCAAGTAGTGCTACATAGCCACATAGTAATTGAGAGTGCAAGTAGTGCTACATATAGTAATTGGATGGGATATGGAATACAAGACAAATCTAGCTTTCTAAGATATGGTATTTTCTACTTTAGTTGGCCAGGATGCTAGTCCTTCAAATTGATAAAGTAAATAAAGTTAATGTGATCCATGTGATACTACTGGAATATGAATGCGGTCAATATGAGTGATAAAGTAGACATAAGGAAATAGTAAAGTGACCTATCACTACCAATTTTATTAATTGAGAGTGGGTTTTCATTAAATCATTGTTATTAATATACATTGAATACTTATTAGTCTTTGTACTTCGGGCAACATGGACTTATAGTAATCGTTTTTTCATGGGTTCATTAGTATTTGCACGTGCATCAACCATTTTAATCAAAGGTTTAATACTTTCATACAATTTTTGATCTAGTATTTATATTTTTGTCCAAACTTTTAAGTTTGAAGCATTATTTGGCCTCATATAGAGGTGAGTGGCTTCAAACTTTAGGAAATGATATGCTTGAAACTTAATAAGGTGAATAATGCTAATTTTCAAGTGAGGCATAAATGATACCATAACCCTATGTCTTTTTGAGCTCTTGGAGTTGCCAACTTCCCTCCCACTTGGTCACTTGCATGTCATTGTCAACACTATAACCTCCCCCTCCTCCTCCTGGTTTCTCTTCGTAGTTTTCTTCCCCCTCCCCATTTTTCTTCTCACCTGAAACTGGTATTATGCCCATAAGAAGCTTTCAGTCCACCTGCAATATCTCGACAAGAGAGCTTCACATTCTAGTTGAAGGAATCAATATCACCAAAAGCATTGCATTCTAGTTCAAGGAATCAATGTTACCAAGAAGGTGCTATTACATTATCATTGTAGCCAAGAAGACCCTATTTCATTGTGTACTATGACTTCTAAAAAATAAAAGGTGAAGGTGAGTAAAATAAAATTAAACTAGCACTCAATTTTATAGTAATTTTAACAGGTATGGATACAGTATATTTGTATATTTGTTACCACATTACTTCCTAGGTAAGAAAGCCTTATATGTTGTTCATGAAATTAGTTTAGAAACATACCTAGACACAACACCTTCCTTGCCCCTGCATGCTTTGGCTCCATCAATCAACCTCATCATCCCTTCCAAGTTGTGTAAGAGAGATGGCAGTAATTTGAATCACTCGTCATTTCTTTCGAGCTGGTTGGGGTTTTCATGAAAATCCATTGAAATCTCAAACAAATATTTCAATCTCTTAAGCCGAAAATAAAAAACATGAGAGAACACATGAGAACACTATTCAATGACTTATTTTGCACAACCACTTTACAGTTCTTGTTTTTTGTATCATGATGAATGCGAAATTCTGGAATGGTGAACGAGAAACTCTGAAAAACCAATATGTATATAGGGTAGTCATAGCTATTGATTATGAATAGTCCTCTCTAGATTAAGTTTGAAGCTCGCAGACTCTTCCCTTACCCCCCAATTCTATTTCCTTAGAAAAGAGTGGGCGCCCCGACTGATAGAGGTTTTTAGTTATGAATTTCCCCCAAGCACTAATCCAAACGCTATGAGGCAAGACAAAATGCATTGTCCTAACTATAAAGAGTTGTGTCTTATTTTTTCTCTAGTTAAGGGGATTTAGAAGGATTTATGATGCTCGGAAACCTAATGAATTGCACATGAAAAAAAAACTAGGAATTACAGTGAAATGAACAGGAAAACGAAAAAAAAGGCTTGAATTAAATCCATACCTCGACCAAATGCTCTCAAATTCGTTTGAACAATGAAACCAATAACATATGGAGGAGGAGGGTTTTGAGAGTCCCAGAACAATTTTTATAGGTGTTCATTGCTCTTTATTATGATGGTGGCATGGTAGTTCTTCCACTGGTTTTGGTGGGTATTTTGTCTAGATCTTTTTGTTTCTCTTCTTTCTCCTTCACGTGCACAAGATACAAAATTTTCTATTCAAAAAAATGAGTGATAATTTTCCTACTTGGGAAAAACCCGACATCGTTCGACTTCACGGCCTGCTGACCCCATTTTAACGATGAGTTAATAGTGAAAAAATAGATATGAAGTAGGTAGGAAATAGAGAATAAGAGACAGATGCTCCCTAATTTGGGAAGCACTAAATTAAGTGCCTATCATTAGTTTGGGAGGAGTTTTGTAGCTATCTTAAACTTTCTCTCGCTCTTATCCTTCATGTCGGTAACGATAGTCAGCCACCCACAGGACACCACATGAGTAACTGATAAGTAAAGAGAAAAAAAACAAAGAAAGATGGCCAAAAATCCATAGTCTATTTGAATATGGTACTTCAGTTTTACATACGTACTAGCTGATTCGAAAGAAATCCTGTTCACTTCACAGGTTATTAAGCTAGAGTTTTCTTTCCGAGAACTACCTCTTTCTCACAGAGACTTTGTGTTTCTCGTTGGCCTCTTCCAAATAACAGATTCTTTGGGAGAACCTATGGAACCCCATCTTTTTACATCAAAACATGTTATATCAACTTTTACACCATACCCTTGATAGATGTTATAGCCCTAAATTTCCCTATTCATGCATACATGGCCTTGGCCCTTCTACTTACATATTTTTCCAAATCACTGTTGAGAATATCTTCTTAGAAACCATTTTTTAGAAGATGTGCGTAGCTTGTACCATTACTGTCTGCGTACATACGCTTGTTGCACCACTATAGCTCGTGCGCATACGCCTGCTGCACAACTACAACCCATGTATACATGCAAAAGTTGCAAAAAATAAAAAGTTGCAAGGAATTCTTTCAAGTTTACGAGCTATTGGAGGTTTACCAACTAATCCACCTGCTATAGCCCATCACCCAACCGAATAACCATCATTTTTTCATATAAAAGGAGGTGTTGGGGTCTCATTTCAAAGCTAAGCATAAGAACAATGAAACTCTGCTTGTTTTTACTTCCTCTCCTTGCCCAACATATTGCTGCCCTTTTGTGAGAATTTCTTCAACATTCCCTCATTAGCCCCTTCTTCCCCCATTTAACCCATTCACTTCCATAGAAGAGATCAGAAGGTTGAGAGAAGAAGTTAATAGAAGGTGCGCTTGGAGCATGCTGAAGAGGAGCCCGGACTAGGTTTGTGGAACAATAGCCAACTTAGATTGTAAAGGTATAATCTTCATGTTATGAATAAAATAATCACTTTTTCCTATCCCAGATGATGGTGTCTTTAGTACTTTTATTTGATTTATGTTTGACATTCTAACATCTAACCCTAAATTATATATGGAATAACATGCTTGTAGTTCTCTGTTTATCAATCTTTGAATGCAGGTCAGCCCTGGGAGGAGACAGGCAGTCTATGGAACTTCCAAGCGCTAGGAGATCATCACCAGATGTGGAGTAGAGGTATAGTTACTTGATCTCCTTCCTCTTTTATTTCCTTGTATTAGTTTTGGTATGTCTGGGGTAGTATAGAGAATTGATTATCTTTTAGACAGTTATTTTCTCTGCCTACATTATGAACCATGGTGTAGATAAGGGGGGGGTTTTCCCTCTAGAAAAACTAGCGACCATACTGGGGAAGTCTCTAAAGTTTTTTAAGGGATTTTGGGTTGCTTGATTGGTTTGTTTTCCTTTTAATTTTCTTTCAAGTTTTCAGAGTCTGTCAAGGGATTGTGGTCACCTTCAGGGTGCAATACCAGTTGTCCTTGCCCTATAAAATTGCTTGTTCTTTTCTTTTTTGAGAATATACAGAGGTGTATGCGCCCTGTCTTAGGTCAACCCACCTACATACATGCTCTGCTCAGTACAAAAACCCCATACATACGTAGGTTGTTGATGCAATAGCCCGCGTCTCTATTTCAAGAAAATTTTGAAAAAGAGGGATTTTTTCTTCTTTCCTGATTGAGGTTCACACTTCTCAGGGTTTTCTTGGGTCAGTCCAGAGTCTCTGTTTATAGCCATATCTTGGTTTTAGAGTCCAGTTTACTTTTTTGTTTTAATTTTCTTGTGTGTACAATTTAAAAGGGTTTTAAGCAAATTGTTGAATTGTAGATCTACCTTCTTGGTTTCTTGATTGATTCCATGCGATCCACAGTGGGCCAATGATCTATTTCAGTCTTATTTTAATGTTATTTTTT
>ML819947.1:117256-129747 GCA_009831015.1 Picea engelmannii | reverse complement strand
GTAGTCAAGCGAAAGTTAGTTTTAGGTTTTCATTATAAGATCTTGAAAATTTGGTTACAAAGAGTTAGTTATAAAACTTTGCTTTTGGATTAGAATTAATTTCGCTTTCAAAGTTTTGTATTTTTATTTTCTTTTTCATCTCTTATAACATCATGAGTTTAACCACCATATCCCTATGAGTAAATCAATCCATTAAAAAGAACGCTTAATCTAAAATAAACTAGATTTTTTATGTTTGTAGGGTCAACCAACTAATTTAGGGTTAGGGCGTTGAATTAGGTTGGAGAGGAAACTCTTCAAGGCCATTAAATAAAAAATTGGAGTATGAGTTAGGGAGTGCTTAAGTCTAGTGACGCAAAAGTTATCCAGGACCCCCCTCTAACACAGGGGATAAACACGAGGTCGCGTGAGGAAGGGAAGTGGAGATAACCCCTCCAAAGTTGGACTAAACGTAGTGGGGAACGCATATTGAGGGTTTGTCTTGGGAGTTATACCAATTGCATTTACCTATGGAGCTTCGTGGACCTCAAATTCATTTGACATCCTCTATTGTCTTCCAGGCCATTTTCTTTCGATACCCTGAAAGGCTTCAGACTTCTTATCCTGCTCATTGTGGTCTGCCTGACTATCTACTGTACCTGCGTGGTGATTGTTTACGAGCTAGAAACTTAGTTGCCCATATTATAATGACTTACAAGGGTGACTGCGGGGGTATACCACAATAACTAGGGCAGACGTCTGATCACGCTTCACAGGGTATACCCGGAGGGTGATTTCGTGTTTGAGTTGCACTTACACCAGTTAGTTTCTCTAGTGTTGATTGTCGTAACTGTCCTTCCTAGTAGATAGTTGACTGCTTGATTTGCCTTCTGGGAAATTTTTAGTGTGCGATTGGTGTTTAAATTCTAGTTAAGCCTTACAGTCTTGGTTGATCATTTCACAAGGTGGAATATCAACAACTTTGTTGGTCGTGAAGGCTTTACGCCCTGTCATCAGTTACATTGGATCCACCTCCACCACCTTTAAGGCAAAGACTCAACCACGAAGGGTCGTACGAAGCAACCGGGCCGTAGGAAACTGTGCCCGAGCCTGCTCCACGAGGAGACTTTTCGAACCCAGAGGAACCTACTATTTTTTATCTTGGGGTGGATGCTCTCGGGCCAGCCAACCCTCTGATTACTAACTTGTCGGCATCGATCTTAGTAAAATTTGTCCCTCCTGAGGTGACGCCTTTTGAGCGCCAATTATTTTTACAAGCGACAATGGAAGAAAATGTTTCTACTTCATCCTGGAGTCCTCATAATCTCATTTTGGATACTACCATAGGGGGCATCTTGCCTCCTCTCCCACCTTCACTAGTTCGGACCACAATGGTATCGAATCCCTCTACTTCGAGCATTGGTATGATATTGTCATCGGTGGTGGTCACTGCTTCGCTCACACAGAGTGCAAAGGGACCTCCATTCTCATATGGGATGCTTGACTTTGATGCAAACTTGGTTCTAACCTACTCCACCTTATAGACCATGGATCTGGGGGAAGGGAGATCAAACTCTCCCCTGCAAGGGTCAATCGGGGGCACTTCAGTCCCCTTTAATGCTATCCCTTACGGTGAGGGTCATATACCTCCTCCATCCCCCTCGCTCGGTGGTGCTTTCCAGCAACCCATCGAGCCGAGTGCTAATTATATCTTGTTTGGAGCAGGCAGCTTAGGACCTTCTTCTGACACAACGCCGATGGGATCTATGTTTTTCTCTTTGTTCGATGCATTTGGAAATAAATCCTTTTCTTCGGTTGTCATCTCGACTAGGGGAAACCTCGACTTTGGTCAAAAGAACCTCGTGTAGGGTATTATTCCTTCATAGGGTGCGACGACTAGATTTTTATCCTCACAGGGTCTTTGCAACCCATAGCAGGGATTAGTTCCCTCGCAAGGGATTTTGGTCATGGGAAACCCCTTCCATGCTCAATGGAACCCCATGCATGGCTCTAGACCTATGCTCGTGGGATCGGCTGGGGGCATCCCCTTCCAAAATCCTTGGAACACAATGCGGGGAGCAATTCCCATGCAATTTATGTCATCCAATTATGAGAGTCCGTCGATGAGACCCCAACAGATGCAATTTCCATACGTTGGTCAAGGCCATGGTTCTTACCAGAACCCTGGCCAGCAGTCCAACTTTTTCCGGCAACTTGGTGCCATTCAAACTCCAGGACCCTATTTTCCTATACATAGTACTCAACCTAAACTACTATTTCTAGCAACGCTACATTTTCCACACTTGTCGAGATTACTCAACGACCCAATTTGTCATGATCCGCATTAGCCCCCCATGTCGACCAAGTTTCCCTCAAATATTCTAAAATTTGAAGGAAAGCCTGGCGAAGATCCAGGTGATCATGTAACAACCTTTCACTTATGGTTCTCATCAAACTCCCTATGAGACGACTCTGTCCAATTGCACCTTTTTCAATGCACTCTTATAGGGGGTGCTACGAAATGGTATATTGAGCTCGACCGCTCGAGGTATTCCTACTTCAATGACTTGGCAATGGTTTTCTTGAACCATTTCCAATTACCCGTGAGATACGATGCCGACACCGAATTTTTGGCCAACTTTGAGAAAACAAAGGCCGACCACATCTCTAATCACATCCAAGAATGGTGGCATCGAAAGAGATTAATTAAGGTCCAGGTCCCTCTGACTTTCTTGCTTGAGTGGTTCCTGAAGTCTTTGGTGCCTTGCATCTCCAAGGACGTAGCAACTTCTGGAGTGTTTTCATAGGAGGAGGAGATAATGAGAGTGCAACAGATTGAACTTATCTACTCTCAGTCTGGCATGCTCTATGAGATTTTTCCAGACGTGTTGTGGTGTATTCTTATCAGGGCCAAGAAAAATTTTGGACCCCATGCCAATGGTATTGTGGGATCAACATAAGGAAATTCTACAGAATCGTTGTCAAATCAATTGCAACAATTGTCGATACAACAGTCTGTGGCCAGCCAGACTTCTAGTTCGGTTGTTCCCCCTGCCCAAATGTCAAATGTACACAGTGTGTAGTATACAAATTCCAAGGCCAACCAACAAGTTGACAGAAAGAAAAAACAACGAAACAAGAAAGGTAAAGGGGACAAAAGGATACTAATAATGCTAACGGGGGAAAACAGAGAAGAAGAAGTTGAAGTATCTGTGTAACCTTTGCATGGAGGACCATATGACTCATCTATGCCCTTAACTTGCAGAAGCTCAAAATCTATTGGTGCAACAAAAACCTATTTTGATGACGAACCCATTTCCACATGGGAAAAACATGGCTCGGGCTTCATCATCATCGAGCATGGAAGGGGGAAGTCAGGGACCACCCACAACTCCCAATACTAACCCAGCCGTGAATTTTTACATGATGAAAATCAACACTCATATAGTGACCAAGGCACGATATTATGGAATGTCGGAATCTGTCGAGAAGGGAAAATAATACATGACCCCACTAACTCCTCTCCAAATTGAGAAGACGGTGGGAGAAACAATGACTCGCATCCTGAAAGGTGTGTTTAAAAAGTATTCTCATAATCCGAACGTGAGGGCCACCCAGAACTACTCCGTTGTGGAAGATTTGGCACAGACCCCATGCGCGATGTCGGCTTTGGAAGTCCTCCAAAGTTGCCCCTCTCAGAGAAAATATTTCTTGTCTGCCTTGGGATCAATAGAGAGTTGTAAACCAGGTGTGATCATTCTTGATCCAACTGACTTGAAACCTCATCTCCCCTACCACGTTGTGTTTCAGATAGTAGTGGATTACACCATAAAATATTTTACTCGAAATATCTTTCGTACAGTGGTTGACGAGGGTGCCTCGACTTGTGTGATTTCGTTGGCATGTTGGAAGGCCATTGGCCATCCCAGTTTGTCTCTGTCACCTACGCTGCTTATGGATTTTGACGGTCGGTCGTTTAGACCACATGGAATCATTCCTTCTCTCCCTATGTAGTTGGGAGGAAAGACTGCGTGTGTCGAAATTGAAGTGGTCGATGCGCCTCTCGACTAATATTTGAACGATGTTTTTACTATCGGATTCACTTAAATCCTAACAAATGTAGTTTTTGCGTGATGTCGGGTCGTCTGCTAGGTTTTATTGTTTCGACAACAGGGATTATGGTCGATCCTCTAAAGGTTGAGGTGATAGTTCAATTACTCCCTCGTGCACGATACCCCATCTTAAGAGCTTACAGAGGAAAGTGAAATTTCTTTGGCGTTTTGTCGTGAATTACGCTGAGATCACTAAAGGGTTTATGCATCTATTGAAAAAAGGGGTCCCCTTCTATTGGGATGACGTCGCTCAGTGCTCGTTTGAAGTGTTTAAACGCTCCCTTACTTCTGCCCCTTTGCTTCAGCCTCCCAATTATAACAAAGATTTCTTGTTGTATTTGGCTGCTACAAAGTCAACCATCGGCATGGTCTTGGTTCAAGAGGATGATCTACTCGAGGAGCATGTTATATATTACCTTAGCCGAGGCCTGGTTGGGCCAGAACTCAACTATTCTCACATTGAGAAGCTTGCTTTGGTAGCAGTGCATGTTGTCCAAAGGTTATGTCACTACATTTTGCTTCGCAAGACCACTATCATTGCCATCATGAACCCTTTCCAATACATGTTAACACGATGATTCATCAGTGGAAAGATTAGTATATGGATAGTCATCTTACAGGAGTTTGACTTGGATTTTTTTCAGCGAAATCCAAAAAGTCATTGGTCTTTGTTGAACTTATTTTGGAACTTTGAGTCGAGTCTAGTGATATCACGCCCCAATAATTTCCTATAAAAGAAGATATTTTGTTGATTGCATCTTCGGACCCCTAGTATGGAGATATACTAGTCTATCTCCATACTTTGAAATTCCCTGCTACTGCTTCCCATGATGAACGTTGATGAATTCGACATTAGGCACAAAACTATCTTATCCTCGATAACACTTTGTATCGTCAAGGTTGGCAACACTGGAGCATGTGGTGGTCATTTTTCTGGGTTGGAAAAATCCCAAAAGATTCTACATGTCGGTTACTTCTGGCCTTTGTTCATCAAGAATTCCGTTGAGGCGATCAAGAAGTGCCACCTGTGTCAAATCTTTTGTCGAAAGATGCAGGCACATCCTGCTCCCATGTTTCCTGTCATTTACGTTGGTCCTTTCACCAAGTGGAGGATTGAATTTACTACATGTCACCCGGTTTCATCTAGGGGGCATCGTTACATCCTCATAGTGGTAGACTACTTCGTGAAGTGGCTCGAGGCTATGCCAACATTCAACAATGATGGCGAAATAGTGAATCTTTTCATTTTTAGCCAGATAGTAGCAAGGTTCGTCATATCGAAGGAGATTGTCATTGACCATGATAGTCACTTCCAAAACAAAATGATGATTGAGTTAACGTCAAAGCTTGGGTTTAGGAAAGCACATTCGTCACCTTATTACCCACAAGCAAATGGTCAGGTTGAAGCTGTGAATAAGTATCTCAAGACTATTCTTCAACGGATGATCAATTCTTCCAAGTCAAATTGGCATTTGATGTTGTACTCGGAATTGTGGTCCAACCGAACATCTATTAATACTGCCACCGGTTTCTCACATTTTCAACTCATATACGGGTTGGAAGCAGTCTTGTCTATTGAATGTTAGATCCCTTCTTTAAAGTTGGTAGTGGAATTACTGCCAAACACTTCACCACTTCAGGAACACCTACTATATCTTGAGCATCTCGATGAGCAACGTCATGATGCAACCTCAGCCAATGAGGCTCATAAGCAATGAGTCAAGTGTCGGTATGATCGGTCCGTTCGTCCTTGAATTTTCTCTAAATGTGATCTTGTCTTGGTCTGTGACCAAGACAAGGACCCCCTAGGGGCAGGAAAGTTCAAACCCATGTGGTTTAGACTGTTCATCATGAAAGAGGCTTTGAAGAAGGGTGCTTACTGTCTGGTTGAATTTGAAGGAAATACCTTGGCAGAGCCTAGAAACAGGCTCTACCTCAAGAAGTATTACTCATAGGTTGGTCTCTTGGGTGACTTCTTGTACATATGTATACTTTTTTATACAGTTCCTATCTCTTTGTTTTGTGGACGTGTAGGTATTTATGTCTTGTTTTTCACTGTGGCGGATGTCAAGTGAATGGGAGGTGTTTTTTGGATTTGTGGACGGTGCTAGCCGATACAATCGGAGGCTTTCTTTTGCAGCTTGGGTGATTTTCACACCTGGAGGCTAGTTGCTATCATCTTGAGGTATTTGTCTAGGTGACGCCACAAACAATGTTGTCGAGTACAGCGCAGTGATAGAGTTGCTTTGTGATGCCTTGTCGCATAGCATTTCTCACCTCTGGGTCTACCTATATGCTCAGTTGGTTGTGTCCTAGTTAAATGGGGTTCACCGTGTTTATGATCCCACTCTACACCAACGATTCCTTAGGGTACGTCTCTTATAACATTATTTTGATTATATTATGTATATTCATGTTCCTAGTAGATTTAATAACATGACATATACTCTAGCTAATCTCATATTAGATTGACATGTTGCACACACATACACAAGTACATACATTTGTAAAAAATGTGGTCCATAAGACAATTAAGATGTATATATATATATATATATCAAAAGTGTCACGAGTACATAGGTGGGCATGAACGCCTAAAAAATAAGGTTCAATATACATCACTAGGCTTATTCCCTAAAAAATATACAATGGTTCCCTTGGCACATAAAAAGTCAAGCATATCTAAGCTCGAGGCATATTGGCCCTGCCACAGTGAACGACGATGTTGGCTAAATGTCGAAAGAGATGGACCCAAGTCTGTGGCACCCCCACTACATGAGGCTTCATAAAAGGTGAGATATCCTCGATATCATCCATGGGTATGGTACGAGTGAGAGCAGTGAGGTTGTGCTCCACCCATCTCAAAACTCTCTCAGCCTCTCCAATTGGAGGACCCCATGTGGTTCTTGCTTCTCCAGCTACTGTTGGTCCCGCCTCTGGTCGAGGATGCCACCGAGTCCTCACGAAATCTGTCGGGTGCACTGGTCCCACATCTGTACATAACAGATACACAAAAGTCAATACTCTAATACACACATAAAAATCATATATATGAAAATAATTAAAAATTAAATAACTTTAAAAAACTTGTTGCCTATCTCTCCTCGCTCCTCTCCAGGAGGAATGGGCATTTTCGGATCCCTTGAAAAGTTGATTCCAGTGCAGGGGTAGTCCTCTATCACTGGAATCTATCATTCCCACCAATCAAAAAATGTGTCATTAAAGGCCTCTATGGTCCTCCCTTCCCCTGGTCTTGGTAGAAATTATAACCATCTACACACTGCTGGGAAGGAGGCCACATGCCCTCACACAGTCTCTCTAATATTGAGGTTGAGTACTCTCGAATAAGAATAATGAGCATAAAACAGTACCAAACCCAAAGTTTATGTTGTTGCGTTGTCGACACTCTGTTAGTTGTCTCTTCATGCATGTGAGCATGGTCATACTCTATTCAAAGATCTGTGCCTCCTGGCACTGAATAACACAATGCATGTGTGCCTAGGAAGCCTAGTGAAGGGTCGCGAATCTAGTAATCCTCCCAATAAGTAGCAAGATCACTCAGAAATACAGACTCGTGATCTTGTGAATAGGCACCTAAGAACCTACCTTCTCAGTGTCAGCCTCACAATACATCTAAATGTAGTCCTCGATGATAAATGGCCCAGGGGGAAATGTTCACAGATTGACTGGTTCCCCTCTCCTCGAGAGGCCAGTCAAGAAGTAGATGTCCTCAGTCATTGGAGTCAACGATTGTCCCTCTATCATGAATGCCTCTGTATCTGGATGTCATTAGTCAACCAGGGCGTTCAGTAGCCTGGGTTGTGCCGTCATAAATGGACACTGGAATAACTTCCACAACCCGCATTGTTTCAATGTGGAAATGGTAGGAGGGTCCTCTTTGACCAGCGCATCAATGTCCTCATGTTCCCTCTCCCTCTAGTGGACATACATCATGTTCCATGGAAAATGAAAGGGAGTTAACTCTTTCTTTTTAATTTTTTTCCAAGATTTTGAGGGTGTACATGAGATGTTTTGGCCTCAATTGCGTATGTACGCGAGCAGAGTCTTTTCTTCCTGAGTACATACATGGCTTTCCTTGGGAAACATGCGTACACTGAGGGCCTCTCTTTTTAGGAGATCGTGCCCCCTCAAAAACAAAAATAAATGCATATTTAAAGAATTGAAATGCAAGAGGGATGCATTTGTACTTACTTGGTCCGAGCAGAAGTTCGTTTAGTCCATTGAAGATCTCGGAAACAACTTATTTATCAAAAGGAATTTTTCTCCTTTTGGTCAATTTTCAAAACGCAATGGTGAAAATGAGTTGTCAACTTCTATTTATAGACTCTTTTGGCCCTTTTTGCCACCTTTTTTGAACCCCTTTGTCTTTTTTCCTGGCTTGGAAATCATTTAATTTTGTTTCATAGTTTCTTATTGGATGTTATGATACAATTTTTCTTTTGGTATGGTAAACCTTTTGGGGATGGGTCACTTTTCGTATCCTTTGGTAAAAGTCGTTTTTTCAAACTTTTTGCATATAAGTTAGGATTCCACCTCCACTTTTTGCATCTCATTGTCTTTTTCGCTTTTCCATAGGATCGACCCCACCAAAGTGCGACACATAACCTTCATTGTTGTTATAGAAGTGTCATAATTAGGTGGTAGAGCCTACCTTTACATGGATTCCCTAGATAGAGCCTTGTTGAATTTTGGTGTCCATGCTATCACTAATGACTTTAGGCTCGGGAATCCTTGTTAGTCCTGTCATGATTACGAGATTGAGCCTCTTTCGTTTGATGCACCATCATTCTTGGCCTTACTCTAGGGACTCCCAAATGAGCACACTTTATTGTCTTTCAAGCTCGCTTTACAATTCGAAAGTAACATCCAACGAGACTATATTTATGCTTTTCGATCATGTCTGGATTAAATGAGAAAAGTATCCCTTGGAGACTTCTTTAAGCCCTTTTCAGACTCTCTAAAAATGAAAATATTGTTGAGCGATCTTGTTTCCCTTCACACTCACCAAAATCAAATTTGAAGGCACGTCTGTCCAGTGGTAGTTTACCCCTTTTTCAGTCCGGACGGTCAATTTTACGAATAAAGGTATGCTCTAGGAACTTCAATTCGCTAGAAGACTATTCTCAAGCGTAAGTTTAACCCTTTTTCAGGCCTGACGGACTAAATCTTTGAAAAAGGAACATTCTCCTTGGTTGTGGTTTATCACCTTTTTCAAGCCTTGGAGATTACTTACGAAAAAGGAACTCTCACGGAGTCCATATTTAAGCTCTTTTCAGACTCCCTAAAATTGAAAAGATCGTCAAGTGACCTTGTTCCTTCACACTCGTTAAATTGGTCCAGAAGAACATCTATTGGCATGATTTTACCCCTTTTTCCAGCCTGTAGATTATAGCGGAAAAAGGTATGACTCGGTAGATTCACCTCGTTAGGAGAGTTCTCCTCGGTTAATTTTATACTTTTTCGAGCTAAGCAGACAAAATATAGAAAAAAGGTTGTGAGTCCATAGTTAATCTCTTTTCAGACTCCTTAAAATTGAAAATATTGCCAAGTGATCTTGTCTTTGTCACACTTATTAAAATGGTTTTGAATAGACGTCTTTTCGGTGCAAGTTTAACTCTTTTTCGAACCGACTAGACTATCTCCGAAAAAGGTACTCCCTAGAATCTTGTTTTGTGTTTTTTCAGACTCTCTAAACGTGAAAAAAATACCGAGCTTACCTTCTTTGGGCTCATTAAAAATTACATTGAAGGGGTCTCATGGTGTCTTGCTTAATTGAATTTGCATCTCTATGTCTTTGGCTTAATTCCAGATCCATGTTGCTCTCAACTGAACCTTTGAAGCATGCCTTATACGCAATCCTTGCAGCACTTTTTGTCTCTGCGACTTGACACCTTGACCCATGGAGGAATTTTCCTCGAGTGTCCTTTTCCTGCACATGTCCCCTTTATCTGAGCATTAGTATGTTCCTTGCGCTTGGAACTAGTAAGATTTCCTGTGACACTCATTCCTCCTTTGTAACATAGCATTCTTTTATTCTTTTTCAAGCTATTTAAAAAATTGAAAAAGACAAAAAAATCAAATATCCCAAAAAGAGGGGACGAGAAATGTGTATTATTTTTTCGGCAGCACAAAGAGTCTCCCTTGGACAAAGCACATCCTTTTGTTTGATCATCAAGCATTGGGATCTAGTATGACCTTAGTAATTTGTTCTCGCTACATAGAGTTGTGTCCTCGTTTGTTTGGTTACTCTTCCAAACACATGGAGATTTTTTGTTGCCTTTTGCATCGTAAACTTATGTCAATGTCATGTTTCCTAAGTCTGATCATCTTTCGTGCTTTTGTCCAAGGGAAGTTTCACCCAACCTGATTCACCCTTTCTGTAGTTTGTCTCTTGACCTCATGAGTCGGCCATCCCAAGAGTCCATTCAAGTCCTTATTCAAAATCAACGAAGTTATTTTCCTCATCATCGATATCCTCTTGTATTTTCCCGAAGAGTCGTCAAAGACCTTAGAGTAGTGAGTTATACACTCTCATTATAGTCCTACCTAAGTTTTGAAGATCTTGAAGTTGATGCTCGAGCTATGAAGACCTCATCTCCAGCCATCGGGCATCACTATATTCTTGAAGATGGATACTATACTTGTATATATTCGATTGATTTTGAGATGTAGATCCATTGTGTACTACTCATGGATACACATTATATAGTTATATGACATGGATCTGCAGTTTATTTGATTGGAAACCATGATTTATTTCATCCTGAGCATGGGTATGCCTGCCTCAGAGAGACATTTTATTGTTTTGTAGATGGCACCTCCCGGACTCTGGTCCAGGCTCACTTGATTTCATACAGTGGTGGAGATATTGTAATGTATTTCAGCCATGAGTTTCTCTTCTAACCTCATACATTAGGCAGTATCTATTATAGCCCTAAATTTCCCTATTCATGCATACATGGCCTTGGCCCTTCTACTTGCATATTTTTCCAAAGAACTGTTAAGAAGATCTTCTTAAAAAACCATTTTTTAGAAGATGTATGTGGCATGCACCATTACTGCCCACGTACATATGCTTGTTGCACCACTACAACTCGCTTGCATATGCTTGTTGCACCACTACAGCCCGCGTATACTTGCAAAAGTTGCAAGGAATTCATTGAAATTTACGGGCTATTAGAGGTTTACCAACTAATCCACATGCTATATCCCATCACCCAATCGAATAACCATCCTTTTTCCATATAAAAGGAGGTGTTGTGGTCTCATTTCAAATCTAAGCATAAGAACAGTGAAACTATTCCCGTTTTCACTTCCCCTCCTTGCCCAAGATATTGATGCCCTTTTGTGAGAATTGCCTCAGCATTCCCTCATTATACCCTTCTTCCACCATTTAACCCATTCACTTCCATAGAAGAGATTAGAAGGTTGAGAGAATAATTTCATACAAGGTGCTCTTAGATAATGGTTAAGAGGAGCCACAACCAGGTTCGCGGAATGGTAGCCGACTTAGATTGTAAAGGTATAATCTTAGTCTTATGAATAAAAGAATCACTTTTCTTGTCACAGATGATGGTGTCTTGAGTACTTTTATTTGATTTATGTTTGGAATTCTAACATCTAATCCTAACTTATATATGGAATAACATGCTTGTAGTTCTTTGTTTTTCAATATTTGAATGCAGGTCAGCCCTAGGTGGAGACGTGCAGTCGGTGGAACTTCCAAGCGCGAGGAGATCATCACGAGACATGGAGTAGAGGTATAGTTACCTGATCTCTTTCCTCTTTGCTTTCCTTGTATCAGTTTTGGTATGTATGGCATAGTATAGAGAATTGATTAGATTTTAGACGGTTATTTTCTCTGCCTACATTCTGAACCCTGGTGTAGATAAAGGGTGGGTTTTCCCGCTAGAAATAGATTATCGTACATAGCAATTGGATTTTGTTGTTAGTGAAACTTACCCGAACCTTCACCCTTTTACATGCAGAATCTCCCTTAAGTCATTCCCAACATTCCCAACTTCCAGAGTGCATGCATACTAAGCTTAACACTATGTAGGGATACCTCTACTCCTCATCTCGCATAACCTTCTCTCCTGTTTACTTGATAGGTGTGTCTGGTCAGGATCAGAACATCTATAATGGGAAGAAACCCTGATTGACCTGAGCTCTCCATACCCTTCCAGCATAGATATTTTCTTGGGAGGCATAACATCCATCTGTTGGACACACCTACCACACTTAGAGGGGGGGGTGAATGAGTGTGGGGTTCTTTTTCCCAAAACTTCTCTCTTGCACAAAAACTCATCAATTAGCATTCAACATTTATTCATTACCCATTGTTGTCATTTATAACCAGTTAGATGTGAGCACATATCA
>ML819947.1:81119-106374 GCA_009831015.1 Picea engelmannii | reverse complement strand
GGGGGGGTCCGGAAAGACCTGTCCACCGTAGATCTGAGCGCGATCATCTGGACCATTGATACATGATTGGAGCATAAGTGAGGGTGCGGAAAATACATGCGCCTAGAAAACTTAGGATAAGTGCTTTTTCACGGGTTTTGTGCATTGTTTCCCTTGAAAATAATTTGCATAGATTAAATATTATTTGCAAACCTATACACCCAGAGTGAAAATTTTCCAGTCAATAGATGATCCTATGAATTATAGGGTTATAACACATCCCACACTCTAATGTCCTTAAAAAAAATCATTTTAAAATTTTCGATTCTATCTCAATTTAGTGGCCAGACTCAATGGTGTGAACTTATCTCAATTCAGTAGACCGATTCAGTGGCCTGCCAATCCATGAATAGATTGTTCTTCGTAACAGCCATATGAACAGACAAACAACACATATCTTTCTCTATCTACTCGCATCCCTACCCTAACACATCTGCCACGTTATAAACTTTTGTGTCGTGGCAAAGCGAAAACAACAAGCTCGTCTACCTTCTGGGCAGGGACTTGATGCTCTGCAACCTCCCTTATTTTAGATGGAAGAAGAAAATATATAAACATATAACACTTATACATGGCATTCAATACCCAAGAGATGGCACAAGCACGAGTTAATAAATATGACAATTTTCATGTATACCCTCAAACTAAGACATCGATTTTACTCTTACTTGAGAGTGTAGGTCTTTTGCGAGTTCTCCTTAAGGTGAATGGCTTGTGCATATTCTATTGATTTTGTTGAGATTCAAGTGGGAACTATTCAAGGGAAAAGGTCTTGTGTAGATGCTATTGATGTTGTTGAGATCCAAGTGGGAACTATTCAAGGGAAAATGTTGTATGTGGATGTTATTGAGGTAGTCTACCAAGAGTTAAGTGGAGTTACTATGAACGGGAAGGTATTGTGGGAATGTTATTGAAGACATAAAGAATGGAGCAGAGCGAACTGAGGGTTGATATGGTGGATATGGGTTAAGTGAAAAACCTCTCATCTATCTAGTGTAGTTTCTTAGTCCAAAGACTCAACATCTATGATATAGAGAGAGAATAAATATATATACAATTATTGAACACATGCACCCACAATTTTCATTTCCTTGACATATGTCATAAATTTCCTTTGTTTTTTTGTTCCCATGGATTTGTAATATAAAAATTAAAGTCTTAGGACATAGTTTTAAGCATAAGCCATGTCTCCAACTCTCTCTCATGCTCCAATGCTAGCTTCTTTGATCCTTTGTAATATCACAATTTTGTCTTATTCCAACATCTATGGGTTGTTCTTTCAACCCATTTTTTCATAGCCAAACGTTGTACCTATATTGGCATGGATGACTAAACCCCCATGTATTGTTGCAGAGATAACTCTAATATTCACTATTAATGTATGTTTTGTTGCAAAGTCTCAAGGAGTATTGTTGTGTTTTCTTAGTTATGGATTTTGTTTTTTACAACGACCATTTTTGCTACTTTTTATTGATTCTAACTATTATTTTATGTTGAGTTTAGGGTCACATGAAGGGAATAGCGTGTCTGTGGTGGGAGGTGGTGATTCGTGAAAATTATCAATGGAATGATTTGTCATGCTTACTTCAAAATAATGTCTACTTTTGGAAGCAAGAGTTTTTGTTTCATAACCTTCTTGTGGTTGGGATTTACAAGTTACTTTCATAAAAATGAAGCATGGTTTCTACACATTGCAACATATTTGTATTTTCAAGTTATATAAGCATTATCAATTTTTAGCTCATTATACCTGATAATTGTCCCTAAAACATATGAACTAGATGAAGGGATTAAATGAAACCTTATATATTAGAGAATGTTTCTTTTAGTATTTTCTTCACTTCTTACTCTGTAGTGATGTAACCAAAATCTAAGTGTAAAATCACTTAAATTGTATAATCGTACATCAAACAAAAAGTAAAAGAAAAGAGAAAAAATGTCTTGGATTAATTAGTACATTTTTATATCAATGTTTTTATTTTAGTGAATTATAAGTGACTCCTTTCTTGTTTGGTCTTTCCACTAGACACCCAAACACCCAATCCATATAAATATAAAAAAATGCCAAATCAATGAAACCACAAAGGAGTATGAATTATCAACATCCTACATGTCAAAGTTTGTTTAATAAGAGTGCCATAATTATTCCATTCCATTTACTCAGATGATATTTTACATTTCATATGATATGGAACCCCCGAAGCTTTGGTTGAATGTTTTGTTGTGGACCTATACCACCAAATTATATGTTTCTTGTCTTTATATTTAATCATTGATGTTACCAACCCACTGCTAAGTGTGTGCATGATGGTACCTATTGATGTCTCATTCGATTCTTTCCTTGGATATTTTATCCTAGTAGGATGTTAGTTGATACCAAGGGTATATGATAATGGGACTGGCACCTAGAACCTTACAATATGATTCAGAAGCACCTCGCTAGTATACATCAATGGATAACCTTACTAGTTTTGATCGAGGCGATTTCTATAAGTGATCTATCTTTTAAAGTGCTCATTATCTTTTGTTTCCCTCTCTGAGATAGGGTCTATTTCCTACAAGAGACAACATATCACCAGTGAAACAATCTTGGATTTATCTTTATTAAAAGGGCGGACCACATCAACAACAATAATAGGTAATCTACATTGATAAAAAATGGGCTTATGGTCATCATGATATTAAACAAATGTCCTTATGACTTCAATAATATCATGTAGTCTCATCATGAGCTCCCCCCTTCAATAATAATAAAGAGTCAAGCCTTGTTATTATAGATGAAAAGCACGTTATTATTATGAAATGAAGGGGGCATCGGCTTAAATATATAATAGGTATTTCCTATATGAGTTGCCATCGTAAGTTTGTGAAGTTTTCACAGTGAACCTAGCTAGTAGAAAATGAACACACAAAGCTTGTGAGAGAGAAGAGAGGAGAGAAAAAGAATGAATTGTATTAATTGTTGAGTAAAATGGTAAAATACAAATGATATAATGTACATGGCTAAGTGAATTTTTCATAGTAGTTATCTAGACACTCACTGGAATAAATCGAAGTAATTTGCCACCAAGTCCTAGTTAATTGATCCATGCAATCATCGATTAACTGAGTCACACATGTGGAAGTGAGAGAAACACATGAAATCACAAGATATGCATCCTCTTGGCCACATGCATGAGATATGTGCACTCTTGATGAGGAAATTGAGGTGAACATGCAATTGTTGGTGATAAAACCAAGGTTTTCATGCATGAGTGACTTCCACTAGTCTATCTGAGGTGTAACTGACTCTGAACTAAAGAGGGAAGGCACCCTATTTTTTAGGAGGTGCCCTAATTTGTAGGGGAATATTCTTAAGAGATAATATTTTGATTTATGGAGTGCCCTCCACATTGGACTGTCAATCTTAGGAAAATAATTACCTAGGTGAGTGTGTAATATCTCCAACATGTTAATTGAGTCACATGTGTGGAAAGTGAGAGAAACACATGCAATCATAAGATATGCATCCTCTTGGACACATGCATAAGATATGCACATTCCTGGTGATAAAACTGAGTTGAACATGCAATTGTTGGTAATAAAAATGAGGTTGACATGCATGAGTGACCTCCACCAGTCTAATTGAGGTGTAACTAACTCTGAACTGAAGATGGAAGGCACCCTATTTTGTAGGAGGTGCCCTAATTTGTAGGGGAATATTCATAAGAGATAACATTCTCATATATGGAAGCACCCTCAACATTGGACTATCAATCTTAGGAAAATAATTACCTAGGTTAGTGTGTAATATCTCCAACACCCCCCCCGCCCCAAAACAAAAAAAAAATACTAGGGTGTACATGATGAATGGGTCCCGGTAACCAAGGCCATGTTAGGTACCCATTGTACAATGCATATAAGAAAGAAACACTGAAAAAATAGAGGAGAGATGGAAAACCTCATGGAAAACCCCTCCCTCGAAGTACAATGCATAAAAAATGAAGAAGGAACAAAAGTAGTTTCTAAGCAACTGTGTCCTTCACTCCAAGATGATTGTGTAGGAAGTGAAACTTCTACTCAATAAATGTCTTGGAAAATATGTTTGCAGTCTATTCGGCGAATTGATAGTACTGCAAATCTATGATCATGTGTACCAACTCTCTGATGTAATGCATATGGATCTCGATGTGTTTGTTCCACTATTGTTGCACTGGGTCTCTGTAGAACTTGAGAGTACTATGATTATCACACCAAATGAAAATCGGATGGTGAAACTGGATATCGAGATTAGTGAGAAAGTTATGAAGCCAAAGTTCTTGAATATTGACATTGATCACTCGTCTTTACTCGATCTCTACTAATGATAGAGAAATAGTTGATTTTTTTTTTCTCAACCAACAGATGGGACCGAAGCCCAAACTAAGAACATACCTAGAAGTGGACTTGTGATTTGTGCTATCACTAGCCCAATTAGAATCAATCCATGAAGTCACTCCTGGATTTCTTGCAGGAGCAGAGCCCGATGCCCATCAGTTTATGTCATGGTTTGTGTATGGAAGAGGTGATCGAATGGAAGTAAACTCGGACAATATTGTTTCGACTCCGAAACTAGGCCAGGCATGCATGGGTAGGTGAGGTATTGGACATACTTCAGACAATGAGTTGTAGTAAGGGTGAGTAAGGGGAAGACTTGTATCAGAGAGATGCAAAGGTCTGTTGTCAACATCAGGTTTCTAGCAAACTGTAGGAGAATGCATTTAAATGTGAGATCTTCTTACATTCAAACGTAGAAAACCAGGGAATACAATAGTGTCACAATAAAACCTTTATCATAATGCAACTGCAATAATTCATGTGAATCAGTCAATCATGAACTCCCTCGGTATGAGATGAAAACTAGATGAAACAGGGAAACCGTCTTTCATAAAACAAGAAATCTTACATATATATGCATAACCAAAAACTAGAGCGTCTGTTAAAACATTACAATCAGGAGCTTCGCTCTACCATCGATGCTTACAAAAATGGAGAAAACACCTACATATACTCAAAAACAACAACAGCAACAAAAACAAGATGTTGCATAAAAAACATTGCGTCTGCATGTCTTCTGACAGTCTGCACATGCAGACTCTGGCCGATCATGCACCTAAGAATTGGTGTCCCCTCGACCAAATTCGGATGGCTATTCTTTGTCAAACGCCACCTTAACTGCGCATGGCTCCTACAAGGGAAGTAGCTGAGCCATTAAGAGCCGAGCTAGCGTGTGCAGACCTCCTTGGTGAGTCGAGGACTCGGCGTGGCTTCCATGAAAAGAACCAGTACAGAGGACCTTCTCGGGTAGACTTTCAGCCGGAACATCCATACTTTGCAATTAATGAGTGGGGCGAGGTTTCAACCACCCTCTCTCTTCTTCATTCATTCCCAGTAGGTACCGGGATTTAGATCACGTCAAATCGGCGTCTAGAGAACACAGTGTCCCACCTCTGAAACTCAATTCGACGCTTTGGGGGCCATCTTGTCAAATGATAAACATTAGCACCCCTCCTTTAGGCCTGCTCCTCTGTGACCGGGCGCCAAAACCATGGGCCTAATTCTGGGCGCTTTCGTCGTTTCGAGATTCGAGGTTTCAAGAAGTGAAATGATGAGGAGCGCTTACCCCTCAAACTCCTGAATGCCGACGTGACACGGATGTGCGCCGCGCGTCCTTCAGATGAACGGCCCAGATAGTATCCGCTATTATAAAGGGGGTTTCCCCCATTTACAGGCTCGCTTGATGTGGTTTGGTACTAAGACCGTGGGCTCGGCTCCAAAGGTGCTTTCGGCATTTCGTCGATCGGTGATTCCAGCTGTAAAGAATGGGAGGATCCTTGTCTCCCGAAACACCAATCCCCGATACATCGACTAGCCTTCACCTGTCCCAATTGGATCGGATGACCCAAACTTTCCCTGAACTATGGGTGCTATCCTTCGTGCTAAATCCCGGGCAACTTCGCTAACCGCGATTTCCCGCCAACTGACGATCTACTCCTATGGATGGATCTAGGCCGTTGACAACATAATTTCGCCCACTCACTTGATTTTTAGCTCGAAACGGGGCTTTATGTGCTACGCTTGGGCGTTCTTCATGCAACCTATAGACCTGGATGCTCTCGAGCCCAAGACAAGAATTGTCACTAACATTAGGCTCCATGGGGGATAGAGTCATCCCTGTGATGCTCTAAGAATTCATTCCGCAGCTTCAGTGCCTTGTTGTTGGGCTATGGAGTCAGGCTCAAAACATCCCGCTGCTAACAATACAAGTCGAAAAATAAAAGCAACAAAATAAAGATACATGCTCAAAGGAGCTTATTTATATACAATCCTAAACTAATAAAACACTTTACATGGGGCTAGGTGAAGGCAGATTTCCACCATAGCCATTCAAGCAGCTTCCTGGATAGAAGCTCCTTCCTTCTGTCAATGATCATCAGCAGATGGTGTAACAGTGACAGCAGAACGGTTACACTCTTCAACTCCTCCTTACAGGATGGAGTTGAGATGAAATAGGGAGGCTCCAAAGAATAAGGGAAATGACACTCCATGTATTCGCTGACAGGGTCATCGAATGAGTGGCCAATTCCAGGAAATTGGTGACAGACAGCCTCTTCTGCTACATAGTTTTTCACATGCGGTCGAATATCTCTGATAAGCACATGCAGGTGAATAACTGAAGTGGGCTCGCTGATCTCAAGTGGTGGCTTCTCACTGACTGGTTCTGAACAAAGGGCAGAATGCTCCTCTGGTTCTTTTCCCTCTTCTTGGCTCTCCCCTGGGTCAGATTCGTATTCATCATAAATAGGCCCCCCGGGTAAATTTTGCTCTTCCTTGTACTTCTTAGCGTCTCTTGAAAGATTGAGATGGCTGATTTCCTCGTGATAATTTTCCTTAGTGAGCAAAGGACAAGGTTCTGCGACCTGCTCTTGGAAATCCAACATATTGAGCTCAGACTCTGATTCGTAACTGTCATAAGTGGTATGGCTGCTCTGATAAGAAAAAGGTGATGTGGGGTTCCACTGCTCCTTTTCCAAATAACCATCAAAGTCGGGGGGGAAAAGAGCCTCTCCAACTTGCAGAAATGGAACTATCCCCCGCTCCTCCGTTTCGACCCCAAATGTAAACACATCATGGGAAATCTCGTGAAGGCAAAGGGAACAATCCTCTTCCACAACTACCTCTTCATCGTTTTGATCTGAGACAACAAGCTCATCGAGGGCAAATGTTAATGTGTTTACAAAATCTTCAATAATCTCCTTGAAAGAGCCATCTAGAACATCTTCCTCGGAGACTGGAAAATCCTCCCCATTGTCCTCAGATTCCAACTTTGCATATTTAGCATAGAGATACTTCACCTACTCCATCAACTCACTCAGAGCATCTTCCTCCCCCAGTCTTCTATTCTTATAGCCCTCATCATCACAGCATCCATATGACATAATCATATCTGGGAGGATTTCTTCTTCTTGGCTCTCCCATGGGTCAGATTCATAATGACCATAAACAGGACCTATAGGAAGCTTTTTTCATAATCGCCCTCAGTAGAGCTGCTAAGGGCCTCTGATTCAAAGGATGGGAAATCCTCAGCACATTGTTCAACTTCCCACCGGTCAAGTCTCACAGTGATAGATTTTACCAGCTCCATAACTTCATCCGAAGCAGACAAATGGGGAGGAGAAATGACTGATTTCTAATCCAGGTCATCAGGATCATCCTCATAGCCTACATAAGAGACAACTCTATCTTGTATACATTTTTTGTAGTATCCCTCACAACAGCTATGAAAAATCAACTCAGAGAGATAAATCTCCTGACAATAGGCAGTGAAGGCTACATGGAATTCACTGAGTGAAGAAATGCTAGCAGGGGGTAAAGAATGATACCATTTACGTGCATCCCCTGCTAACGAGAACATGAACATATTGAGTAATACATCCTCATGATGTATCTCCCAATGACACATGAGTTCATGAAACTCGCTGAGGTGATGAGCAAGGTTGTCCCCTTCACAATTTCCAAATCTGGGCAAATAATCGCCCCATTCATTCGGAGAGGGGACAACATTAGGAAAACCAGGAATAGCAGAAAAATCAAAAGGAGAAAACCTGCGAGCCAAGATCTTCTCCATTTGAACCAGTGGAGTTGCCAATCGATCCTCGAATCATGGAGTCGCCAGGTGAAAGATGCGCAGCTTCGAATGTGTCTGGTCTTTGTTCACCATCAAAGGCCAGATCCTAATGTTGTTGTTACCCTAGGAAGCTTCTCAGGCTGAGAAAGAAGCTGCTGAAACCTTCTCAAGAAAGCTCCTTAGGGTCAGCTTTCAGGTGTGCTAACTGTAGCCACAACTGAAACAGTGATGTGGAAACCCTGAAGTCACCACAGTGGAGTCGCTAGGTGCACAGTAGCAATCTTGAAGGGATATGATGTCTGATGCACCTTCAGAATCAGAGGCTCAATGTCGTTCTGCCCAGGGAAAATCTTCAACTTCGTCCCTGGCAACAGTGCCAGAAATGTTGGCGACGAAAGTCACTCCTGGATTTCTTGCAGGAAAAGAGCCTGATGCCCATCAGTTTATGTCACGGTTTGTGTATGGAAGAGGTGATCAAATGGAAGTAAACTCGGACAATATTGTTTCGACTCCAAAACTAGGCCAGGCATGCATGGGTAGGTGAGGTATTGGACATACTTCAGACAGTGAGTTGTAGTAAGGGTGAGTAGGGGGAAGACTTGTATTAGAGAGATGCAAAGTTCTATTGTCAACATCAGGTTTCTAGAAGACTGTAGGAGAATGCATTTAAACGTGAGATCTTCTTACATTCAAACGCAGAAAACCAGGGAATACAACAGTGTCACAATAAAACCTTTATCATAACGCAACTGCAATAATTCATGTGAATCAGTCAATCATGAACTCCCTCAGTATGAGATGAAAACTAGATGAAATAGGGAAACTGTCTTTCATAAAACAAGAAATCTTACATACAGATGCATAACCAAAAACTAGAGCGTTTGTTAAAACATTACAATTGGGAGCTTTGCTCTACCATCGATGCTTACAAAAATGGCGAAAACACCTACATATACTCAAAAACAACATCAGTAGCAAAAGCAAGATGTTGCATAAAAAACATTGCGTCTGCATGTCTTCTGACAGTCTGCGCATGTAGACTCTGGCCGATCGTGCACCCAAGACTTGGTGTCCCCTCGGCCAAATTCGGACGACTATTCTTTGTCAGACGCCACCTTAACTGTGCATGGCTCCTGCAAGGGAAGTAGTTGAGCCATTAAGAGCCGAGCTAGCATGTGCAGACCTCCTTGGCGAGTCGAGGAATCGGCGTGGCTTCCATGAAAAGAACCAGTACAGAGGACCTTCTCGAGTAGACTTTCAGCCGGAACATCCATACTTTGCAATTAATGAGTGAGGCGAGGTTTCAACCACCCTCTCTCTTCTTCATTCATTCCCAGTAGGTACCGGGATTTAGATCACGTCGAATCGGTGTCTGGAGAACACAGTGCCCCCCCTCTGAAACTCAATTCGGCACTTTGGGGCCCATCTTGTCAAATGATAAACATTAGCGCCCCTCATTTAGGCCTGCTCCTCTGTGACCGGGTGCCAAAACCATGGGCCTAATTCTGGGCGCTTTCATCGTTTCGGGATTCGAGGTTTCGAGAAGTGAAATGACGAGGAGCGCTTACCCCTCGAACTCCCGAATGCCGATGTGACATGGATGTGTGTCGCACATCCTTCAGATGAACGGCCCAGATAGTATCCGCTATTATAAAGGGGGCTGCCCCCATTTACAGGCTCGCTTGATGTGACCTGGTGCTAAGACCGTGGGCTCGGCTCCAAAGGTGCTTTCATCATTTCGCCGATCGGTGATTCTAGTTGTAAAGAATGGGAGGCTCCTTGTCTCCCGAAACACCGATCCCCGATACGCCGACTGGCTGCCACCTGTCCCAATTGGATCGGACGACCCAGACTTGCCCTAAACTATGGGCGCTATCCTTCATGCTAAATCCTAGGCAACTTCACTAACCGCGATTTCCCGTCGACCATTGATCTACTCCTATGGACGGATCTAGGCCGTTGACAACATAATTTCACCCACTCACTTGATTTTTAGCTCGAAACAGGGCTTTACGTGCTACGCTTGGGCGTTCTTCATGCAACCTACAGACCTGGATGCTCTCGAGCCCAAGACAAGAATTGTCGCTAACAGATCCCATAACCTATTGTGCCCTAAAAATATCTAAGGATGCACTTGGAAGCCTTCTAGTGAAGCTCATGTAGCTCTTGCATGTACCTAGGAACTGCCCCACAAACTGTCAATACAAGGTGTTTCCCACCACTGGTGTATCCCCTCCATCCTCAAGATTTACCCCAGACAGATAGAGTGTGGCTACCAATTTGCATTCAGTCATGTAGAATCTAACTAAGATATCCCTGACATACTTATTCTGAGATAGCTTGATTCCTGAAGCATATTGACTGATATTGAGACCAAGAAAATAATGCAGTGGACCCATGTCTGTCATCGAGATCTTTTCGCGTAGAATGTATTTGGTCGCATAAATTGCTAAGGCTGAACTTCCTATGATTGGGAGGTCATCAATGTAGAGAACTAAGATCAATAAGGAGTATGAGGTCCTCAACATGTAGATGCACAGGTCTGATTTTCATCTGAAAAAATGTTGATAGAGAAAGTAGGCATCCATATTCACATACCATGCTCTAGGTTCCTTCTTGAGGCCATAAAGGGATTTCTTCAATTGACATACTAAGGATGAGTTCTAGATGAACCCCTGCGGTTTTTCCATGTAAATATCCTATGAGATATCCCTGTGAAGAAAAGAATTCTTCACATTCATCTGGTGAACTTCCCACCCCCTGACCATTCCAAAGGTAAGAGACAATCATATGGAGTCCATCTTTGCGATGGGATAAAAGGTCTCATCATAGTTTATTTCCTGAATCTGCTAAAAGACTTTGGCAACCAATCTTTCCTTATACCTACTCACCTGTTCTTTTGTTTCCTTCTTGGTTCTATAAACCCATCTGCATCTGAAAAACTTCATATATGAAGGAAGTGGAACTAGATCCCAAGTATGGTTCTCGAGGAGAGAGTTATACTCCTCTTGCATGGTGGCTTACCAGAAGGTATTCCCTACAGCCTCTACATAGCTATGCGGGTCTAAAGCTAGAACCATATAGAAATGCATGGGCATCACTAGTTCGGTAGCTGTGAGTGCATGATGAGGATCCTCAAATTGAAAACTCGTCCTCCTCTAATATGTTATATCCCCCACAAGGTCTCATGCTTCATGTAGGGTGTTATATGCCCACTTGGGCATCTGTGGTGGCTCAAAATCTGCATGTTGATCATTGACATTTTCATCATCATCCAAATCAGATTCATAACTCATATATGAACCATAATCTGAGTGATTGGACTCATCATCACTGATGTCTGGTGCAAGTAGTGGTAAATAGGTATCTACATGTGGCTTCGATGATGCATGCAAGGGAATTTCCTCCAACTGAACACTACACTCAATGATGATCATGTCAGTATAGGGATCAAGTAACATGTAACCCTTCACACCATTTGGATATCCCAAGAATGTCATGCGGTACTCTGTGGATCCAATGATTTCCTCTTTTTAGAGGGTATGCAGTCCCATGCACGTGATCCAAATATTCAGAAGTGGGTGACTTTTTCTTTGTTTCCACTCCGTGCCTCAAAGGGGGTTTGGTCCTTGAAAGATATGTAAGGAGTTTTTTTATGAATGTGGTTCGAACAGTTAAGTTCCTCAGCCCAAATATTGGGCAGTAGAGATCTTGCATGCAACATTCAAATGGCCATCTCCTCGAGGGATCTTTTCTTCCTCTCATCTACTTCATTTTGCTGTAGAGTGTGATGTAATGTGTGTTGTTGTTGCATACCTGCATATGAAAAAATGTGTTGGACATCTCGGTTCACAAATTCCCCCCCATTGTCTGTGAAAAGGATTTTGATCTTTCTCCCAAACCGAGTCTCTGCATGTGCTTTGAATTCTTTGAGATGCTCAAAAACCTCAAACTTCTTCCTAAGAAAATAGACCCAAGTGTATCATGAGAAATCATCAAAAAATGTAAGCAAACACCTTGTTTTTTTTATGGAAGGATGAGGAAAGGGTCCCATCAAATCATTGTGGATGAGATCCAAAGGAGAAAAGGCCCTTCAAGCCTTCCCCTTCTCAAACTTCTCCTGGTGATGTTTTCCAAGAACGCATCCTTGACAAACTCCTTTGGAAAAATGTATGTTGGGAAAGTTGGTGACCATTTCTTGTTTTCATAGTTGTTGCATGTATTTGAAGTTTAGATGAATGAATCTCTCATGCCATAATCTACTAGTATAATCATCATGCGTCATTAATAAACAAGAATCATATTTAGCAATGAAATTACTAAAAGTATACAAACAAGATTGGTGGTTTATCTCACCATCAACAATCATGGAGTTATCACACATATTGGATTATGTTACAGAATCAGGTGTGAATTCCACCCTTTTCATGTACCAGAATATGTTATTTGATAAACAAAGAGTGGATTCACATAGATTTTTGGAACATGCAAGATGTTGTCAAAACTTCCATGTGGGAGTTATACTCTCCCTTGGCTAATGACCATAATTGGGATATGATGTCCCATGAGAATGGGAGGACCCGTGCATGTAGAAATAGAAGATAAAAAAAAAATTGTTGCTTCCATATGATGGGATGCACCTAAATCTAAGATCCATACATCAGGAAAAGAGTTAATGGAAATCAATGCATGGGATTTACCTCGTTTGGCTTGATCTTCCATCTTTTTCTTGGCATCTTCGAGAATTTGATCCCCAAGCTTGTTCTTCTAAAGAATCCATGCCATCAAACCATTTTGTTTCTTCATACATGCAAACTAAGGATGATAAGCATGGTTGTAGTAACTTCATTTGGTCTTCCCTTTCTTTCATTTTCCACCTTTGGAGCCTGAGGAATCATTGAAAGGTTTGGAATACCCTTCCTTCTTTGGATATGCATGCACCTTTCCCTTCCCTTTCTTCTTGGCCTTCGGATTGCATGCATTGCTACTCTCATGCACAACATGTGCATACACATTGGATCCCTTGATTATCCTCCCCCCATCTTGATGAGATTGTCTTTCTCATGCATGAGAGATTCAATAAAATGATCTAATGTCGACATTTTTCATGTTGATCTTAAACTGAATCACTTTGTATGGAAAGATGAGACAAAAACAACATAATCCAGACCAAGTTTTTCCAGAATAGAAATGATCAACTAGGTTTCTTGAGTTGATTTATCAACATTGCATCCATTTAGATGAAGGAGGAGGGACTTGAACTTCATAAATAAGTCATGGATGCTATCAAAATTCCTCATATATAAGGAATTTATCTTTACCTTGAGTATATGGCTTCTCATTTCGTCTTGTTTTCCAAAGAGATCCTCCAACTTTGTCCAAATATCATCTAGTCTGGTACAAGCTTCAATGTGAAACATAAGCTTGGATGACATAGAAACATATAGGAGGATATAGGTCTCATCCATGCAGTTGTGATACCTATTTTTCTCAACAACAAAAGTTGCCTCAATCTCTGTCGCTATAGTAATCTGGTATAAGCCTCTGCATCTTAGCTAATGCAGAATTTTCAGCTTCCACTCGAAGTAGTTATGAGGCATGAGAAGTATTTCTGGTGATTAATCCATATTTTATGATTGCATCTTCCTCTTGTACCTGCAAATAGAAATTCTTATGTTCTTTCTCCTAGCAATCAAGGCTCTAATACCATGTGAAGTTTTCATAGTGACCCTATCTAGTAGAAAATGAACACACTAAGCTTGTGAGAGAGAAGAGAGGAGAGAAAAAGAATGAATGGTATTATATGTTGAGTAAAATTGTAAAATACACATGATATACTCTACACAACTAAGTGAAGTCACCATAGTAGTGATCTAGAGAGATCTAGACTCTCACCAATTGAAACTAAATTAATCGACACCTAGTGCTAGTTAACTAATCCATGCAATCATCAGTTAAGTGAGTCACTGACTTTGACGCCTGCACCCTCTCAACCCGCAGGTCGAAAGGTCCACGTCAACACAGGATCTTTCCTTTACACTGACCCGAAGAGCTTTGCACTGCTCTTCTATTTTCCTTTCGGAAAATATGCACCCACAACAAAACCTCATGGGATCCCCTTTTTGCACTTAGGAGATCGGATTTTGTGCTTTCGCGAGTCCGTAGGTCGAGCGTTGGTCTCTTGGATCCCCAAAACCCAAAAACAGTCAATGCTGACCTTTCCTCTTTCCTTTTCGAGATTTTCCTTATTGCGATTTCGGCGATCGCGATGTCGAGAAACTCGTCTCCTCGACTCTCGAATCCCAATTTGTCAAAACTCCGATACACTCGCGAGCTTTGACTTTTCAACACCACTTCACTTCTGTCGGGACTTCGGACTTCGCAATATCATGAATCCTAATGCAATGCGTTCGGAACTTCACTCCATGAATCTCTAAAACGGTCAACGGAGTTTGACTCCGTGTCAATAGTGCGCCACCTGTCTGCTTCGCTGACTCTTGTGGCCCCACACCGTTCTCTTAGCCTTCAGGATTTCGCGTTTCGTGATATCGTAATTCCCATTGCAAAGTTTACGGGACTTCAATCCACGAAAACCCAATATAGAAACTCTCGTGTAAATCCAACGACCCTTGTGGCTTGGATCTACAGTCCTACTCCTCCTGAGCTTAGAACCTCTCGGGAATACTCGTCGTATCTCCCTTGCTCCTCCGTGAGATCTAACGGCTCACGGAAATTCACGAATTCTCCTCAGAGAATCTTGATCGTCCGTTCTCTCCTCTGAGAATCTCTGCACAACTAACAAAGGTGTTTTCTCTCAACGGAACTCGTCCTCCTATGGTCCCTCATCACTATGCCTTCCTTCGCTCCACTTCGAAGGCTTTGAATCCTTCTAAACTTTCCCAACTTCAGGTCTTCCAGAAAAACACTTGCTCGCACTCCTTGCGGCAGACTTTCAAGCACTTCCAAGTGTTGAAATCCTTCGAATCTGCGCACACCTGCAACAATAGTCTCTAATACTCCACTCAGGTCCACAACGCTAAGACTTCACTTGGCCTGCGCACTCCTTGCATGGCTCCTATGCCTGACTGCACTTTTGTGGTATTGAGAACAAAAGCTATCTACCCTGAGCTTTCAAAGATGAACCTCTGAACACCTTGTCGACGCACTCCTTGCGGACAATTCAACTACACTCCTTACAGGAACTCTTGCTTAGATAGAGAAACAATTGAAACTCATTCCCCTCCTCCTTCCTCTCAGATTTCAAACATTCAACAAGAAATCATTCATACATAGCATAAAAGCAATTGCATGACAGAAAGAGTAAAGCATTCGTGAGCATAACATTCAAAGATGCATACACAGAGAATATATGAACACCATGAGTCTGAATCACAACTTTCTTTGTATTAATTCAGAACTTTTGTACATGGAGTCTGCTACACAACTCTCTGCTTCTCTTCTATGCTCTCTCTCCAATAATGTTGCTTATGTTACAATACACAATGAGGGTGTCTATATCACGTTTCCCTCTTGCGCTCTAAAACTATCTAATCTAACATTCAATTCTACCTATTTGCATTAACTACTATAAATGCCTTCTACCTACTAAGGACGAGGGAAAATTTCTCAAGGTCCGTTTACATTTTACAAGTGTGCTTCTTCTTAATGGATTCATCTAAGATTGCGCAACAACTTCAAGGTGATTTCAAAATTTGTGCTGGGTGCTTTTCCAGCTGTCCGTTGTCTCCGCGTTGGCCCGCTTGAGATGTTGGTGATGCTCCTGCATCATACTTCCTCACTAGAAAAATTTTCATGGGCTCCTGTCCATGAGTTTGCTCATGGTCTGTCCATGCTTCTGTATTTTTGCTTCATTTTCCCAACCGACATCTTCAACTGGATGGTCCTTCCATTTGACCAAATATTCAAAGTATTGCTTCCGCCTGGTCTTCTTGCTCACTCTTTTGTCCAGTATGCGTTCCATCTACGGCTTATCTGCAACTGGCATCTACTTTGTCCACTGGATCACTAACTGCTCAATTCCAGTCCCTGTTTCCTCAGCTTTATATGGGTACAAATCTGAGATATTGAATATCGGAGAAATTTCGATCCCATCGGGTAATTCAATCTCGTAAGCATTCGCCCCAAATTTCTTCAAGACCCTACACGGTCTGATTTTCTTCATCTTCAACTTATTATATGTTCCTCTCGGGAACCTTTCCTTCCTTAAATGTGCCAGAACCAAATCACCAACCTCAAATTGAAGTTGTCTCTTGTGTTGATTGGACCTGCGCTTATATTCTTGGCTCGAATTCAGCAGTCGCTCCTTCACCTGGCTGTGAAGTTCCTTCATCGCCTCTGTGAAATCTTCTGCACTAGCACTCCTAGTTGCAATCTGTTCTGAATCCATCAACTCAGAAATTCCTCTCGACTGCATGCCATAGACAATCTAAAATGGACTCTGCCCTATGCTTCTGTTGACTGAGTCGTTATAAGCAAATTCTGCCTGTGGTAATATGTTGTCCCACTGGCTGTGGTGTTCTGTCACCAAGCTTCTCAGCAAGTCTCCCAGACTCCTGTTCCATCCGTCTGAGGATGATAAGCCAAACTAAATGACAAGTTAGTTCCCAACTTCTTCCATAAGGTCCTCCAAAAGTTCCCTATGAACTTTGTATCTCGATCCGAAACTATGCTTCTAGGTAATCCATGAAGTCGAATGACTTCTTTGAAAAACATATTCGCAATGTGAGTTGCGTCACTGGTCTTCTGACATGGAATGAAGTGTGCCATCTTGGAAAATCTATCCACCACCACAAAGATTGAGTCAAAACCTCTTTGTGTTCTTGGCAACCCCAATATGAAATCCATGCTGATTGCATCCCACAACCTTTTTGGTATGGGCAATGGTTGATAAAACCCTGCATTTTGCTTCCTTCCCTTCAAATGCTGGAAAATTTTGCATCTTTCCACGAATCTCTTGACATTTGCTTGCATTCCCGGCCAAAAATATGCCTCATTCAATTTCGTGAATGTCTTTTCGTGGCCAAAGTGCCCTGCCAATCCTCCATTGTGTTTCTCCTTCAGCAAGTTCTCCCTCATGGAGCATTTCGGAATACATAGTTGATTACATTTAAACAGTAATCCTTCCTAGATCATGTATTCTATCCATTGGCTTCTGTCTCTGAGAATTGGATTCTCAGGTGCTTCATACGCCTCCTTAAAATCCTGATCATCTGCGTACATGTTCCTAAGATCATCAAAACCCAACGTTTTGACTCTGAACTCCTGCAATAGCAAACACTTCCTACTCAAAGCATTAGCAACTTTGTTAGCAGTACCAGAGATATGTTTAATCACAAAAGTGAAATTTTGCATGTACTCAACCCATTTAACATGTCTCTGATTCAACTTTTCCTGTTGAGTCACAAACTGCAATGCATGATTGTCATTATATAAGACAAATTCTTTTGGGATCAAGTAATGTCTCCATTTCTTCAATGCATGGATAATAGCATAAAACTCCTTATCGTAAGTGGAGTACTTCACTTTCGCTTCATTCAGGTTCTCACTGAAGTATGCTATCGGCCTGTCATCTTGACTCAAGACTGCCCCGATTGCAAATCCACTTGCATCGCATTTCACTTGAAATGTTTTTTGGAAATCCGGCAACACCAAAACTGGTTGTTCTGTGATCTTCCTATTCAACAGATTAAAACTCCTTTCAGCTTCTTCAGTCTAATGAAAATACTTGTGTCTTTTCTTCACTGTATCCATCATTGGTGCACTAATTCCACTGAAATTCCTAATGAATTTTTGGTAGAAACTAGCCAATCCGTGAAAACTTCTCACCTCAAAAACATTCTTCGGTGATGGCCAATTCTTGATTACCTCCACCTTATATGGATCCATCCTCAACTCATCTACAGAAATAACAAATCCCAAGTAAATGAGCTCTGTCTTCATGAATGAGGATTTCTTCATGTTTATTAACAGCTTCTCCTGCTGTAATTTCTGCATCACTGTAGCCAAATGCTTTAGATGCTCTGCTACTGTTCTACTGTAAACCAGTATGTCATCTAAATACACAATGACAAATTTTCCGATGAACTCCCTCAGGACTTTGTTCATCAACCTCATGAAGGTACTTGGCACATTTGTTAAGTCAAATGGCATAACAAGCCATTCATACAACCCTTCATTTGTTTTGAATGTTGTCTTCCATTCATCACCTTTTCTCATGCGGATTTGATGATAACCGCTTTTCAAATCAATCTTTGAAAAATACTTTGCTCCACTCAAGCAATCCATCAAATCATCCATCCTCGGTAATGGGAATTTGTACCTGATGGTTATCTTGTTAATCACCCTCGAGTCAGTACAAATCCTCCAACCTCCATCTTTCTTCGAATTGAGTACTGTCGGAACAGCACATGGACTCAATCTTTCCCTGACCAACCCTTTGTCCAACAAATCCTGGACTTGCCTTTTGACCTCTTCATTCTCTTGCGGCGTCAATCTGTATGCAACCTTATTTGGTAAACTGGCTCCTGGTATGAGATCAACGTGATGACTCACACTTCTAATCAGTGGCAACGAATGAGGTAATTCGTCCACTACTATGTCAGCGAACTCTCCCAGTAGTTCCTGAACTTCTTCTGGTAAATCATCCACTCTTGTGCTGGTCAAAACAATTCTAGGCTTTCTAACCACAATAAATTGCGGTTCTTCCTTCTTCTTAACCTTTGTAAGAAGTTCCTTCCCACTCATGAGAAGTACAGTGTTGCTCACTTCCGGTTTCGCCTCCTTATCCTTGATTGGAAGCAACATGTGAGTCCTCCCATTCTTCTCTAGGGTGTATGTGTTCATTCTCCCATCATGAATCACATTTCTGTCATATTGCCATGGTCTACCCAGCAATAGATGACAAACATCCATAGGAATAACATCACAGAGTATCTTATCATTATATCCTCCTATCTTAAACTCAACCAAACATTGTTTAGTGACAGTTACCTGGTGTCCTTTCTGTAGCCATGAAATTCTGTATGGGCTTGGATGATCAATCGTCTCTAGCTCCAACTTTTCTACCATCTCCGTAGAAACGAGATTATCCATGCTACCACTGTCCACAATGACCTTGCATACCCTGTCCTTGGTCTTGCAAATAGTCCTGAAAAGTCTGGTTCTTTGGACCGAACTCTCCACCTCCTTCTCTGGTGTCAAAAGAACTTTTCACATCATCAGTGATCTTCCGCCTTCAGCATCTTCTGCCTCAACATCTTGCCTCTGTGCTTCGGCAATGTGAGCTTCTCCACTTTCCTTCTTTTTGTCTGGACACTTGTAAGACTTGTGCCCATTCTTCCCACATGTGAAGCAGGTTATTACTCCACCTCTTCCTCTTCCTCTTCCTCTACCTCTAGTATGAGGAAAAGTATTGTTGTCAGCATAATCTCCTCTATGCTCAGTATGTTTCCCTCGATGTTCAGCATATTTCCCTCACTGTGAGCTTCCACCTCTCTCAGTTCGAGTCTGAGGCTTCTTCCAATCTTCCTTGGACATCTGATATTTATCTTGGGCAACTGATTTGCCTCTGGGCTAACTTCTGCCTCGACCTCTCTGCCCCTGCTTTCGGCTCAACTTCTCTTCAGCTTTTAGAGCCATCTGATAAGCATCTTCCATCGTTCGGATGGTTACCATGCTCATCTCATCCTGAATGTCGTATCTCGGGCCATTCATGTATCTGGAAACTTTTTCATCATCACTTTCCCGATGACCTGCCCTGATGTTCAGCCTGTAGAATTCTTCAGTATATTCCTTCACTGTCATCAGCGTCTGTCTCAGGTTCTGCATCCTCCTGAACAGAGTAATTTGATAATCCCTAGGGATGAATTTCCCCTTCATCTTCGCGATCATTCTGTCCCAACTCTTGATTTTTTGCTTTCCCTTGTAGCGTCTGTCTTCTTGTAGTTCATCCCACCACAATGCTGCATGTCCCTTCAGTCTCGTGACAGCATGCTTGACTTTCTTGTCCTCTTCGACCTCTTCATAGTCAAAGTACATGTCTAGAGCTCTAATCCAGTCTAGAAGCTCCTCTGCATCCAAATTTCCCTCATAAACTGGAATGTCCAATTTCTCTCTTGCACCCATTCTTACAATAGCTCTAATCCAGTCTAGAAGCTCCTTTGCAGCCAGATTTCCCTCATAAACTGGAATGTCCAATTTCTCTCTTGCACCCATTCTTACAATAGCTCTAATCAAGCGTTCGTTTGCTGCATCTTCGGCTGCAACTTCTTCTTCATGTTCAGCTTCAATTTCACTTTCGGAATCACTGAGATCCCCAGCACTGACTCTGCGTCTTTGTGTCGTCTCCATGTCTTCGAGTCTGGCTCGTAGATCATGCATCTCTTTCTCCATGGCTGGATCTGTCATTTTCCTACCTCTTCTTCTCGGCATTCCCCTATCCTCTGGTGGATCGGGTGTTTTCCTATCCCTTCTCCTTGGCAGCATGATGAATCCTCCTCTTCTCTGCTACAGAAAGCAAAGAATCCTTCTGTGCTCTGATACCAAACTGACGTTGATGCCCGCACCCTCTCAACCTGCAAGTCGGAAGGTCCACGTCAACACAGGATCTTTCCTTTACACCGGCCCGAAGAGCTTTGCACTGCTCTTCTATTTTCCTTTCGAAAAATTTGCACTCACAACAAAACCTCATGGGATCCCCTTTTTGCACTTAGGAGATCGGATTTCACGCTTTCGCGAGTCCGTAGGTCGAGCGTTGGTCTCTTGGATCCCCGAAACCCAAAAACAGTCAACGATGACCTTTCCTCTTTCCTTTTTGGGATTTTCCTTATCGCGATTTCGGTGATTGCGATGTCGAGAAACTTGTCTCCTCGTCTCCTGAATCCCGATTTGTCGAAACTCCGATACACTCGCGAGCTTTGAATTTTCAACACCACTTCACTTCTATCGAGACTTTGGACTTTGCAATATCGCGAATCCTAATGCAATGTGTTCGGAACTTCACTCCACGAATCTCTGAAACGGTCAACGGAGTTTGACTCCGTGTCAATAATGCGCCACCTATCCGCTTCGCTGACACTTTTGGCCCCACACTGTTCTCTTAGCCTTCGAGATTTCGCGTTTCGTGATATCGCGATTCCCGTTGCAAAGTTTACAGGACTTCAATCCATGAAAACCCGATATAGAAACTCCCATGTAAATCCAACGGCCCTTGTGGCTTGGATCTACGGTCCTACTCCTCCTGAGCTTAGAACCTCTCGGGAATACTCGTCGTATCTCCCTTGCTCCTCCGTGAGATCTAACGGCTCACGGAAATTCGCGAATTCTCCTCAGAAAATCCCGACCGTCCGTTCTCTCCTCTGAGAATCTCTGCACAACTAACAAAGGTGTTTTCTCTCCACAGAACTCGTCCTCTTGTGGTCCCTCGTCACTATGCCTTCCTTCACTCCACTTCGAAGGCTTCAAATCCTTCTAAACTTTCCCAACTCCGAGTCTTCCAGAAAAACCCTTGCTTGCACTCCTTGCGGCAGACTTTCAAGCACTTCCAAGTGTTGAAATCCTTCGACTCTGCGCACACCTGCAGCAGCAGTCTCTAATACTCCACTTAGGTCCACAACCTTGAGACTTCACTTGGCCTGCGCACTCCTTGCATGGCTCCTGTGCCTGACTGCACTTCTGTGGTATTGAGAACAAAAGCTATCTACCCTGAGCTTTCAAAGATGAACCTCTGAACACCTTGTCGACGCACTCCTTGCGGACAATTCAACTGCACTCCTTACAGGAACTCTTGCTCAGATAGAGAAACAATTGAAACTGATTCCCCTCCTCCTTCCTCTCAGATTTCAAACATTCAACAAGAAATCATTCATACATAGCATAAAAGCAATTGCATGACAGAAAGAGTAAAGCATTCGTGAGCATAACATTCAAAGATGCATACACAGAGAATATATGAATACCATGAGTCTGAATCACAACTTTCTTTGTATTAATTCAGAACTTTTGTACATGGAGTCTGCTACACAGCTCTCTGCTTCTCTTCTATGCTCTCTCTCCAATAATGTTGCTTATGTTACAATACACAATGAGGGTGTCTATATCTCGTTTCCCTCTTGCGCTCTAAAATTGTCTAATCTAACATTCAATTCTACCTATTTGCATTAACTACTATAAATGCCTTATACCTACTAAGGACGAGGGCAAATTGCTCAAGGTTCGTTTACATTTTACAAGTGCGCTTCTTTTTAATGGCTTCATTTAAGATTGCACAACAACTTCAAGGTGATTTCAAAATTTGTGCTGGGCACTTTTCCAGTTGTTCGTTGTCTCCGCGTTGGCCCGCTTGAGATGTTGGTGATGCTCCTGCATAAGTCACACATGTGGAAGTGAGAGAAACACATGTAATCACAAGATATGTTTCCTCTTGGCCACATGCATGAGATATGCACACTCCTAGCAAGGAAACCAAGGTGAACATGCAATTTTTGGTGATAAAACCGAGGTTTTCATACATGAGTAATTTCCACTAGTATAACTGAGGTGTAACTGAATCTGAATTGAAGAGGGAAGGCACCCTATTTTGTAGGAGGTTCCCTAATTTGTAGGGGAATATTCTCAAGAGAAAATATTCCCGTCTATGGAAGTGCCCTCAACATTGGACTATCAACCTTAGGAAAAGAATTACCTAAGTGAGTGTGTAATATCTCCAACAAAGTTCTCCTGATGCTTTAAAATTGGCTTATAATATGTTACCAAACACAAACAATTCGTATAATCTATATCCAAGGAATTCACTTGACTTGGACGACTCATAATAGTAGATGACAAAAACTTAATTTGTTTTGCAAACTATTGAAATTGGAAGAAAAAATGAGATCGAGAGCGGCCTTGTCTTTTCTTAATCATGAAATTTTGTTGTCTTTTCTTAACAAGTTGTCTCATTAGTTTCTTTTTAACTTTTCCATTCATTTACATTTTCCTTTAAAACTTCCATAGAAAAAGAATGTACAGGTTGAAGGTCGTGGAAGTAAAATAGTTTGTTCCAAGTTTTCAATGTACAACAGTTACTGATAATAAGTGTGCAATAGGTGTTTATATCTCTACAATGAGAAAATAGGTGTTTATATCTCTACAATGAGAAAATATTTAGGAATTTTTAAATTAAAAATTAAACATATAAATAAAATCGATTTTCATGGTTGTCCATATTCAAATGAGTACGTTGAAAAGAAATTATTAAATAACTCTGTTGTTTTCCCAAAATCAAATGAATACATTAAAAATAAATTATTCATTACTCTTTCAAATCAAATTGTGAGCATCTCAACACCGATCTATTTGTTTGATTTATAACTCATATGTTTCGATTGATGCTGCAAATCATGCCAATTTGAAAAAATCTAGCCACCAATTGTTCCATTCAAATTCAAAAATAAAGTAACCAATCAATTATCATGATTTAAATATATTTAAATATATTTTCATGTTATACCTATAGTGTTCCATTCAAATTCAAAAATAAAGTTACCAATCAATTATCATTGATTTAAATTTACATTATTTAAATATATTTACATGGTATACCTATGATTCTTCCATTCAAATTCAAAAATAAAATTACCAATCAATTATCATTGATCTAAATATATTTACATGATATACCTATGATTTATCATGAGTGAAAAATTGCATTAAGGAGATTGCTTCCTAAAGGCCAAGGATGAAATCATCTCCTTGAAAATGAATCAAGGTAAATGATTTGCTCCGTTGATTAATCATAAATTTTAACTTCAATTGATGTTTTTATTAATAATATTTTAATAAATTATTAAATAGATGTTTCTTAATAATATTTTAATAAATTATTAATAGTTTGAAGTGAATTTTTGAGACACGTTGCATTTTATATATATATATATATATAAGAACAAGGAATACAAGTTTCTTAATTTATTTTTCTTAAGATATTGATTAGAACATAAGTATTTATCTATCAGTTTTGGTATAGTATGAATGGGAATTCTGCATATGGTTTATGAGAATGGTTTATTTGGTAAGCAAAATGAAAATATGAAGAAAAACAAATTGTATTTAGTGATCAAATTTGAAGGGTAAATTCTAATTTAAGTTAGAAAGATATATATTTATTCATCCCTTCCATAATGAAAAACTTTGAAAAAAATTATATTTTAAATGACAACAATAAATTAACTAAACATTTCATTAAAAAAATGTGTTAGCTACAATATTACATTTCCAATCAAATTTATACACTAATTCCTACAATTCTAAACCGTAAGTTTTTATTTCTTCTAAAATCCCAATATGAAACCAATCATCAAACCCACCAACATGAAACCAACCACACAATTTCGATGCAAAACCATTGCTCACCCAAAACCCCTCAAAAAACACCACTCCAATACCACCTTTAAAACACATACATACAATATAACCCAAAATTTAACAGATATTCATTTCATTTTCTCATACTCTAAGACCATAGATATGCCTGCAACTACCCTAAGAAAATGGCTTAGCATGAATAATTTTAATGGTGGGAACACCCTCGCTTGAGGAAAGCACATATCCTAAAATGAAAGAGGAAAAATAGAGGTGATAATGGGGACTACATCTCTTAAGATTTTGTCTTTGAACCTTGATATTCCAAGGGGGAGTTCAAGAGAAACTAAGACAAATATGGGTAGAGAAAATAAGAATACATAGAAGACAATAAGGGAACCTTTTGATTTTGTATTAAATTTGTATTGTAACTTGGTTTTTAGTTAAGAAATGTTTGGATTTCTATGAGAGTTTTGTATTTGTATGAAGCTTTTGTAAATATCTCTATATTAAAAATTAGTATTCCATATTAATTAAAAAAAATGATTCATGACAACATATAAATTCTAATATAACATGATACTTATAAAAGTGGGAAAAATCATAAAGAAATGATAACTCTTACGAATATAATGGTTAAATAATTATAATGTAAATATATTCATTGCTCAGTGTTCTTCTCTTGATAAAATAAAATTCTAACAAAAAAAA
>ML819947.1:64844-78179 GCA_009831015.1 Picea engelmannii | reverse complement strand
GTTGGTTTAAGTGCCTGCCATATCGTGTGTCTCAATTTCATCTCTTGGTCTGACCATCCTATCAGCGATTTAATAAACCACTGCACCGGGCGGATTGCTGGCCGGAATTTATTTCGCTAAATGTTATGGGTGCACTTAATAAACCACTGCACCGGGCGGATTGCTGGCCGGAATTTATTTCGCTAAATGTGGTTGAACGAAAATAGCCGCCGCTTCTCCTGGCCTTTAATTGTGGTTGTCAGGCCCTTGGTATAGAATAAGGCGGTAGATATGAAAAGGCGGTGGAAAGGCAGTGGCGGTGGGAAAAAGCCGCAGCAAAGTTAATTTATGTATGAACTGACAGACAACAGGTGACACAGTTGAATTATATCTATATCTATATATATATATATATATTATTTATTATTGTGGTATTGGTTAGCAGTTATTTGGACTAAGAAGGTTAGGTTCCAAAACCGGTCAAACAGGACAGTTTTTGGTGAAAACTTGTCTCTAAAATGTTTTTGGAATAATTAAAATATTAAATTGATGTTAATTTATTATTATTATTATTTTGACATTATAATTTTTGATTATTTAGGTTTCTGTGGTCAGTGATTTGTTCAGAAAAAGTTGGAAGAACCATAGTGCTTTTGAGAGCTTGTCGACGTTTCAGATCCACAACAGGATCCATCTTCAGGACAAAAAAGCCTGAAAAAAAAATAAGAGAGGAACCCCTAATAAATAATGATGAGGTGGGTGGGAAACTAAGGTCCGCTGAGTGAAACCCTAGATTTGGGGAGATTTTTCAATTTTTTTTTACTTTAATAGTGGTTTAGTTAATTAATTTGATAACCCGAAGGTGTTAATAATAATTTCTAGGTTAAATCTAGGGTTAATTTGATGCGGTAATATTAATATTATTAGTGGTTTAAATTGATAACCATATGGTGTTATTATCAATGTTAATTTTATGTTAGTTTTAGGTTAAATGAGGTGGCATTAGTATTATAATTGTTACCCTCGGTTTGAGGAGAATTTTTAAAAAAATATTTAAAAGTGATTCAGTCAATTAATGAATTAGGTGGTTTTAAATTTTAAAATAGGTATTTAGTAGTGGTAAAGTTAATTAATGGGTTAAGTGGTTTAATATGACAGTGTTAATATTAAATTATAGGTTAAAACTAGGGTTAATTTGATGAGATAGTGTTAATATTATTGGTGGTTTAAATTGATAACCAAATGGTGTTATTATTTATTTTTTTTGTTTGTTAATTTGTGCGGGACCTGTTGGCTACGTGATTGAAACCACGACTCAGGGGCATCTAAGCCATCAAAATCACCCGGGGATCGCACCTGGCCTGAGCCACACCAACCCTTAACATGGTTGGATTTTTTGTCCCAGCAGGTTTCGAACAGGTGACTTTAACATCACGGAGTAGCTTAACAACACACTCCGTCACCCACTGTCCTACACCTCGGGGACAAATGATGTTATTATTATTAATATTAGTTTTATGTTAATTATAGGTTAAAATTAGGGTTGATTTAATGAGGTGACATTAGTATTATTATTGTTATATTAGTGTTCGGCTCAGTGAAACCTTAAGTTTGAGGGGATTTTTATCTAAACTTAATTTTTAAAATATATGTTACTTCTTTTATTATAAATAATCATTAAACATAAATTTTAAATATGATTAAAATTTAAATTATTTATTTAATATTTAACTATTATAATCTTAATTTTTATAAATTAATATTTATAAACCATTTTAACATTGATTTAAAAATATTAATAAAACTGACAACTTGTTTATCAAACATCATTTTTCTTTTAGTGCTATTTATTGGTCTTTCTTGACCAAGTTACGAGTATACAATTAGATTTAAAAATATTAATAAAACTGACAACTTATTTATCAACCATCATTGTTCTTTTAGTGCTATTTATTGCTTTTTCTTGGCCAAGTTACGAGTATACAATTAAGCCAAGAAGTTAACATTGATTAGTGATTAAGCAAAGACATGTCACGGCCAGAGTGATATAGAACGAGAGAACTATTTTAGGGTAGTGTTCAAAATATAAATAAATATAAATAATAATAATTTAAGAGGGTTTTTATATTATTATTGGGCCAAAATTATATAGAGAGAGAAAAAAGGTTAAAATAATTTTTAAATGAATTTTATTAATATAATTTTTTAAAACCTTAAATGTATAATGTATTTGATAATGAAAAAATCAAATATATACAATAAAATTCACTTAGATGAGGTGAAGACAGGTGGGGTTGCGGATGAGTTCACGTCACGTGGGGCCTCCACTTGGCCAAAATTATATATATATATATATATATATATATATATATATATATATATATATCATAATTATTAAAGAGAAAAAATGTTAAAATTATATATATATATATATATATATATATGGATCATAATTATTAAAGAGAAAAAATGTTAAAATAATTTTTAAATGAATTTTATTAATATAATTTTTTTAACCTTAAATGTATTTTATAATGAAAAAATCAAATGTATTTAAAATACAAAGTTTTTATTCTATACAATAAATTTATGTAAATTCATCTAGATGGGGTGAAGACAAGTGGGGTGGTGGATGAGTTCACGTCACATGGGGCCTCCACTCCGTTTTGCAATAATTTCCCAGTGAGGGATGATCAGGGTTAGTTATTTCAGTAGGTGGTGGGGGACATAAGTTTGGGGGTGAACGGGTACGATGCCATGAAAACTAGGTATTGAACTCATGCTCATATTGATCTAGGAGAATGAGTGGTACAACATCTAGTGATGTGTGGAGTAAATGGTGGATACCTGGAAGTTATGCTTGGTAGTATAAGGGTGATTTAGATTATATTGAGAATGACATGAAGGAAGAGATACAACATGGTAACACACAAAGATATTGAAAGAAACACATTAATACAATAAAACTCAGATTCTATTAATGACCGTATGGAATACAAAAGACTATAAAATGCAAAGCACACAAACTAGCTAGAATGGTGGTATCCTATCTCTATAGAGAGAGATGTGTCAGCTATGCTCATTCACAAGAAGTTGATTACAAAGAGGCAGAAAATTCCTTTTAACGTAAATCATCAATGAGAAAAACATAAAAATCCAAAACCATAACCCCAGAAGATGAAAATCCAAAAGGTTTGTGGGCCCCAATGTGCTTAGTTGATATGCCAACTTCTGGGGGGCACAATTTTTTCATACGATCTCCATTTGAGGCACTTGGTGCCCCATCAGGAAGGTCTAGCTGAGGAGTACACATTTTTTTTAACCTATCATCTATCTTTGGCTACTTGTTAGATGTTGTTGCGCCAAAAAACGTCATTTAGGGCCTTAAAACAACCCCGAAAGTTTGGGACCCAAAAAACCATAGAAAAACTGCCAAGATCTGGAACCATTCTGAATTAGTGGAATAGGTGGGTTGCCACCAATATCTACCTGAATCAATCCTTCTCCGGTAGGAAGCAATGGTCCCTATTGTGTAAAGTTTCTCCATTAGATGGGGAAAATTCTACTAAATCTTACTCTTGGTGAGCTACTTTCCCTCATGAAGAAGATGCCCTACTTTGATGACCCGATAAAGTTGAATGTTCTACTAGAAAGTGCCCTCTGTCTTGGCGTCCATGATCCGTTCAACCACCTCATGTTCAATGCAGTGAGGATTGAGTTATGTAGGGGCCAAGTGCTCATCTGTCGAAAGTGTTTAGAAGAGGTGGAAAATATGGTCGAAGCAATTCAACATTAAATACTAGGTGCAAACCAAGGAAAGGGGACATACGTAATCCAAAATCATTCTGACCCACAACCTTGGTGATGGTACGAGGCCTGTATCGGAGTGGGCAGAGCTTCCATTGGGGTCCTATGAGCCACTCTTTCTTCAAATGAGACCATACCTTATCTCCCACTTGAAATTTGTGTGGTACGTGATGTTGATCGTGGTGCGACTTATACTTGGCCTTGGATTTCTGCAAAATATCATGAACTTATTGTTGGATGTGTTTGATTCACTCAACAAATTTGGTTGCTCGATCAACCTCAGTCTTATCATGGGAGGACTCTTCCTATGCAATTGTGACAGGTAGAGCTACATCAATGGGGACCAATGGTTGGAACCCCAATCACACCTAAAAATGGATGTGGCCAATAGAGTTGTGGACGTCTTTGTTGTAGCTATGTTGAACATAAGGAAGGATTTCATCCCATGTGCGTGGATGTTTGGAATTGTACATCCTCAAGATATGGACAATCATCATGTTGACTACCTCTATTTATCCATCAGTTTTTGGGTGGAAGGCAATCAATTTGGTCAAGTTGGTGTCCATCGTCAACCATAGGATAGACCAAATATTACTCAGGAACCTACTGTATTGATCATAAATAATGGTATGTGGAAGCCCAAAATGAAACCAACCAAGTTCAAAGAATATCTTAGCGATGGCCTTAACTGTGATTCTCTTCTTATAGGGTGTCAAAACTACCATCTTAGAGATTTGATAAATGACATAGTCATTTGCATGCTTGGTTGAAGGAAGACCAAACATGTAATCCATGGAATCCCAAGTCATATCTGGAGTTAGGTAGAGGGGTGTATAGACCCTATTTCTTGATGGAGGTTTGGAAATGGTGGAGGAAGTGTAGGATCTGATGTACTTGCAGACATCTTATCAAATCTTTGAACAATAAAAATGATTTTGCAATATTGCCACTTTTTTGTCCACACAAAAGTGTCCTCCATTCGACTGTAATGAGATTGTGAAAACAACTTTGCATGCTTGCTTGAAGGAACACAAAGATGGCTCAGATGGAATAATATTCCATCGTGGAAATGAAATTTTGGAACTCGTTTGCTTGCGCTCGATGTTTGATAGGCAACAAAAAACTGAGAGTCATTATTATATAATTGTGGCCACCTGGATGTCTCATGCCCACAAGAGTTAAGAAATGTGGTTAGCGCCAAAACCAATGGTCGACTGAGGCAGTCTGCAACATGGTTGGTGTTTACCTTATTGTACTTGATGTTCAAGTGGAATTGTTGCAAGTACGTGGACCACTTCTGATAGTGGTCATTTTGTAATTATCCATATGTCTGGATGAATTGCAGATGCCTGTGATCACTGTGGATGATTGTTTCCTTCCACATAATGTAAATCTTCCACTTTTGACATGTCTACACAATGGAGTACATATCTTTGTCGTAGGTGGGGTATCTGTGAACAATATCAGATATTGTTTCAATGTGATAGGCCACTGTATTCCCATGTTGAGTGAGGATTGCACCGATAGCATAATCTGAAGCATCTATTTGAATATCAAATGGTTGTTATAGATCTCATAGAATAAGGACTAGTGTTGAGTAGAGTAAGAATTTAAAATCCTTGAATGCTTCTTGTTGGGATGTGTCACAAAAAAAACTTGGCATTCTCTCCACCCTTGGTCACCTGGCTTAGGGCCCAAGCGATATGAGAGAACCCCAATACAAGCATGTGGTATAAGTTGGCAAGGACCAAGAAGCTGCAGAGATCGATCAGTTTCTTTGGGGAAGACCAACTACAAATGAATTGGATCTTGTATGGATCCATATGCACACCCTGCTCATCCACGATATATCCCAAATATTGTATTTTTTCATGTAGAAGGAACACTTCTCCAAATTGAGATATAAATTACATTTTCATAGGGTGTTAAAGCCCTGTTGAATGCGCTTCAAATCTCCCTCCCAGGTTTTGCTAAAGATGAGGATGTCATCCATATGTATGACCACAAAGGAATTTGTGAATGGACGCAATATATCATCCATCATCTGCATGATTTTTTTGGGGGAATTAGTCAAGCTAAAAGGAATGATGAACCACTCGAAGATACCTTCTTTAGCATTGAAAGTTGTCTTTCATACATCAATTTTCGCAATCAACTCCTAGTCATAGCCTGAATTTAGATCAATCTTACTAAAAAAATTGGCTCCCTTGAGTTGATCGAGAAGATCATCAATCTTGGAGATTGGGTACTGGTTTTTGAATGTGATATTGTTCAGGGCTCTGTAATCAATACAAAGTTTCCATGTCCTATCCTTCTTTTATACCATAATAATTGGGCTCTCACAGGTTGAGGATTTTTGTCTAATGTGGCCCGTCAAAATTAGTTCTTGGATCTGGAATTTGATTTCTTCATTCTCCATAACAAAACATATGTATATAGGGTCATTAGGAAGAAGAGCATTGGGTGTCAAATCAATTGATTTATTTACCTGACAATGCAAAGGCACCCTAGTAGGCAAGGCAAATATCTCTTTGTGCTCTTCCACTATCTTGTCCACTTTGTTGTTGCTATGTAGAGAGACCTCATGTATAGGTTTTAGTGGTTGCAATGACCTTCCGTTCACCTTCCAACTAGACCATAAACAGGAAAAATATCTCAGACTAAGAGACCACCTTTCTTCACTCTTAGCAGAGATCAAAGAGACTGCATTAGAAGGGACTACCTTTAGTACCTTGTAGATTTGACCTCCCAAACTAATATTGAAACTACGAGGCTTAGATTCATAAACAACATGACACTTTCACATATATGGTTTTTCTAAAATAACATCACAAACTTCAAAGGGGGAAACATCACACAATACCTCGTCTTTGAAGGGTTTGATGTCATAGTACAAGTGGCATTGTTGGTTGACACAGATGTTTTATCCCTGGGTGAGCCAACTAATGGTGTATGGATGAAGGTGCAATGTCATTGTTAGTTTCAACCTCTTGACGACCTTTCCTGATATTAGGTTCTTCTCGATACCACTGTCAACAATGAAATGAAGTGGGGTCTCCTTCACCCACATCTCTGAGTGGAAGAGGCACTCCCCTTATTTAGGATCCTCTGGTTCCTCTGGCTGGACCTTTATGGTAGCGATGGTGACACTGGGTTCTGCATAATGATTTTTTTTCCCTTATCTGGTTTCGAATCAAAGTTTGAGTCAACATCCACCTCCGAGGCTTTCGTCTCATCCAACAATGACTATTTGGAGTGACATTCATTAACATTGTTCCAAGGGATTGCGTGGAACTCGCACCACTTTTCGATGTCCTTCTTCGACTTCCTGTTAACCTTCTTTTCTTGTGGCTTGGACTGGTTGTCTTGGGGATAGCCATCCTTACTCTGTCCTTTTTTTTGGGAGTTAGGGACACCTTTACCATGCTTCTATTGTGATTGGTTTGCATAACTTAAATCCTGCTTATTATTTTTCTTGAACTTTTGCTCGATCTTGACAACATATCGGTAAGAGGCTCCCAATGAGGAGATGTCTAAGAAATCCATATCTGTTTGGATGTACCTATTTAGGCCACTATGGTACTTCAAAAACAAGTTCCACCCAGAGTCTTTAATACCAATATTTGTGTGAAAGGTATGGAAGATGTTGGTGTACTCTTGCACTATCTGGTCTCTCTCTTGACTTAGAGTTGTCCATCCCATGTACTGGTCATCATAGTTTCCGAAAAGGTAGTATTTCTCCTTGACGACATAAAAAAAATTCACCCAAGTGGGTCCTAGCCCAAAAATTGCAAACTCATCTCCGACATGTTTCTCACGGTAAGTTTCCAACCAATCCCTAACATGGAGAAGGGCTTTAAGGAGCGTGAAGGTGATTTTTCATTGGAGGATTTTTTTTGGATAGAAAAACAAACCTCTAGCAGACTAAACCATTTTTCCAAATCATTACGTATATCTAGCCTTCAAATAAAGGAATATCAAAGCTAACTTGTACCTTAAAGGGTGTCACACCTTCGAAGTAAGTGTTGGTTGAAGGTGCCTCCATTGGTGTTGACAACCATTGAGGTATCTAGGAAAAAATATCAATCATCTTATTCCTTTGTTGCACAAGGGTTTTCTCGAGAAATAGTTTGATATGATCTCTTGCTCTATCATCTCTCTTTTCTTTCGTCGTGGGAGGTCGCTTGGGATAGTGAGAGTTATTGTCCTCATGAGAAACTAGCTCGATCCCCAACTCTCTATACCCTAACATCGTAGAGTACATGCCCTGAGAAATGACAAGGATCAAACCGATCTGATACCACTGATCCAAATTATATTGAGAATGACATAAAGACAAAGGTACAACACGAAAACACACATAGATATTGCAAGAAACACAATAATACAGTAAAACTTAGATTCTATTAATGATTTTCTGGAATAGAAAAGAATGTAAAATGCAAAGCACACAAGCTAGCTAGAATGGTGGTAGATGTGTCGTCTATGCTCATTCGAAAGAATCTGATTACAAAGAGGCCAAAAAGGAATTTTAACATAAAGAATCTGATTACAAAGAGGCCAAAAAGGAATTTTAACATAAAGAATCAATGAGAAAACCGCAAACATCTGAAACCCTAACCCTAGAAGATGAAACACCAAAAGGTTTGTGGGCCCCGATGTGGTTAATTGATATGTCAACTTCCTGAGGGCACAAATTTTACATATGATCTCCATTTGGGGCTAGCATAATTGTACGAGAGGTATGCTCATTTCTCATGAATGCAAAACAAAATATGATTGCCAAGAGTAAACATTGTGTTTGGGATTTTGTGCCTGACACATGCAAAACAAAACTGTGACCTACAATTAAATTCATGTGATGGAGGAATAAATTCCCAACTAATTACACACACTAGTTTATAATTATCCCAAATCAATGGAATCTTCTCTAAGAACTATTTTGAAGAATCACCTTGGATGTGATATCTTTAGAATTGTATCGTATAGATTTCATCAATAAGGTCATTAAACATTCATTAAATCGGAATTTGAGAAGTTGTTTTAAAATCCCCTTTGTAACCATAAACAACCTATCTGCAAGTGCAGTGACTCATAGTGAATCTTTCACAGAATGGTAGGCCTAAATAAGGATGAGAAGTGAAGCTATTTAAATGGTAGATTATTTATGTCAATTTAATTTGCTAATTTTTGAATTTAATTTTTATGAAATGTGTGAAAAAATTGGTGTTTGGAGGTAGATGGGCCACAAGGGTTTCTTCCCCGTCTATAGATATAATGTGCATTACCTAAAATTGTATGCCACTGAATGTGAGTGAAAGGATACAAACATATTCAACCATATCCAGGTTTGTTTTGGATTTTAATATTCAACTCCTCTGTTTCCTTTTTAATGCCAATTATGATAGGTTGTTCTTATCCAAGATGTTACTCTTTATTTCTTTTCCTCTCTTTATATTCCTAAAAAAATGGAACGTATCTTTAATTTTTCTCGTCTTGGATCACATTCTCCATTAATTCATGTTACGAGGGAAACTAACCTATTGTTTTGACAATATAAAGATTTCCTTTGCAAAACCAAACTACTTATCTATATGAAAGTAAACCTCATGTATAATTCTTTTGTGCTTTCAACATTTTTTTCAATTCTTTATCTCCTCTACAATCCCATGCATAGAACATAGTACTTTAGCCCTTCATTGTAAGAATGCCTACAAATGAAATCACTTGAGTTTCCAAATACAATGTAAAGGTTGATTAATCAAATACTAAGAAAATTGACATCAATTTATTGCATTAGTGTTTCTATCCTATCTTCAAACTTCCCTCTCATTTGGATCCTTCACATCAACGGTCCCGTCAAGTTAAACAAGGAGAATGAGAGAAGAATTTTTTTTTTTAAATATTGATCATGTTTATTACACCAAAACAATAAAAATAAAAATGAGCACAATGACTTGTCCCACGGGTGAGGGTTTGAACGCAAAACCCATCCGTGGGTGAGGGAGGGCCTCCTCTTGGAGTATGACGCTACGCTATAGCTATTTTGAGCATGAAACGACTGCCCTTGCGAATGTGGTTATTCACATTCATTCGTGCGTTCACTTGTTATATACGTCATTACGCTTTTATCATATATAATTTCTCTATGTGTTATATTATATATATAATTTCTCTATGTGTTATATTATATAACTCATAGTTTGTGTTATATAATATAACATATACTATGTGTTATATTATATAATACATACATATACTATATACTATGTGTTATATTATATAACATATACTCAGAGCAGAAAGCCAAAGGTTTGGTTTTAAATAGAGTGAATGTTAAAGAGAAGAATTTTGGACAAAATAATAAAGCGAAAAAATGAGCACAATGACTTGTCCCAGCTGAGTAAAAAGTTAAAGGTTTGGTTTTAAATAAAGTGAATGTTAAAGAGAAGAACTTTGGACAAAATAATAAAGAGAAAAGTTTTTATGTGGGAGATTTTTTTTTGTTAGAATTTTATTTTATCAAGAGAAGAACACTGAGCAATGAATATATTTACATTATAATTATTTAACCATTATATTCGTAAGAGTTATCATTTCTTTATGATTTTTCCCACTTTTATAAGTATCATGTTATATTAGAATTTATATGTTGTCATGAATCATTTTTCTTAATTAATATGGAATACTAATTTTTAATATAGAGAGATATTTACAAAAGCTTCATACAAATACAAAACTCTCATAGAAATCCAAACATTTCTTAACTAAAAACCAAGTTACAATACAAATTTAATACAAAATGAAAAGGTTCCCTTATTGTCTTCTATGTGTTCTTATTTTCTCTACACATATTTGTCTTAGTTTCTCTTGAACTCCCCCTTGGAATATCAAGGTTCAAAGACAAAATCTTGAGAGATGTAGTGCCCATTATCACCTCTATTTTTCCTCTCTCATTTTAGGATATGTGCTTTCCTCAAGCGAGGGTGTCCCCACCATTAAAATTATTCATGCCAAGCCATTTTCTTAGGGTAGTTGCACGCATATCTATGGTCTTAGAGTATGAGAAAATGAAATGAATATCTGTTAAATTTTGGGTTATATTGTATGTATGTGTTTTAAAGGTGGTATTGGAGTGGTGTTTTTTGAGGGGTTTTGGGTGAGCAATGGTTTTGCATCGAAATTGTGTGGTTGGTTTCATGTTGGTGGGTTTGATGATTGGTTTCATATTGGGATTTTAGAAGAAATAAAAACTTACGGTTTAGAATTGTAGGAATTAGTGTATAAATTTGATTGGAAATGTAATATTGTAGCTAACACATTTTTTTAATGAAATGTTTAGTTAATTTATTGTTGTCATTTAAAATATAATTTTTTTCAAAGTTTTTCATTATGGAAGGGATGAATAAATATATATCTTTCTAACTTAAATTAGAATTTACCCTTCAAATTTGATCACTAAATACAATTTGTTTTTCTTCATATTTTCATTTTGCTTACCAAATAAACCATTCTCATAAACCATATGCAGAATTCCCATTCATACTATACCAAAACTGATAGATAAATACTTATGTTCTAATCAATATCTTAAGAAAAATAAATTAAGAAACTTGTATTCCTTGTTCTTATATATATATATATATATAAAATGCAACGTGTCTCAAAAATTCACTTCAAACTATTAATAATTTATTAAAATATTATTAAGAAACATCTATTTAATAATTTATTAAAATATTATTAATAAAAACATCAATTGAAGTTAAAATTTATGATTAATCAACGGAGCAAATCATTTACCTTGATTCATTTTCAAGGAGATGATTTCATCCTTGGCCTTTAGGAAGCAATCTCCTTAATGCAATTTTTCACTCATGATAAATCATAGGTATATCATGTAAATATATTTAGATCAATGATAATTGATTGGTAATTTTATTTTTGAATTTGAATGGAAGAATCATAGGTATACCATGTAAATATATTTAAATAATGTAAATTTAAATCAATGATAATTGATTGGTAACTTTATTTTTGAATTTGAATGGAACACTATAGGTATAACATGAAAATATATTTAAATATATTTAAATCATGATAATTGATTGGTTACTTTATTTTTGAATTTGAATGGAACAATTGGTGGCTAGATTTTTTCAAATTGGCATGATTTGCAGCATCAATCGAAACATATGAGTTATAAATCAAACAAATAGATCGGTGTTGAGATGCTCACAATTTGATTTGAAAGAGTAATGAATAATTTATTTTTAATGTATTCATTTGATTTTGGGAAAACAACAGAGTTATTTAATAATTTCTTTTCAACGTACTCATTTGAATATGGACAACCATGAAAATCGATTTTATTTATATGTTTAATTTTTAATTTAAAAATTCCTAAATATTTTCTCATTGTAGAGATATAAACACCTATTTTCTCATTGTAGAGATATAAACACCTATTGCACACTTATTATCAGTAACTGTTGTACATTGAAAACTTGGAACAAACTATTTTACTTCCACGACCTTCAACCTGTACATTCTTTTTCTATGGAAGTTTTAAAGGAAAATGTAAATGAATGGAAAAGTTAAAAAGAAACTAATGAGACAACTTGTTAAGAAAAGACAACAAAATTTCATGATTAAGAAAAGACAAGGCCGCTCTCGATCTCATTTTTTCTTCCAATTTCAATAGTTTGCAAAACAAATTAAGTTTTTGTCATCTACTATTATGAGTCGTCCAAGTCAAGTGAATTCCTTGGATATAGATTATACGAATTGTTTGTGTTTGGTAACATATTATAAGCCAATTTTAAAGCATCAGGAGAACTTTGTTGGAGATATTACACACTCACTTAGGTAATTCTTTTCCTAAGGTTGATAGTCCAATGTTGAGGGCACTTCCATAGACGGGAATATTTTCTCTTGAGAATATTCCCCTACAAATTAGGGAACCTCCTACAAAATAGGGTGCCTTCCCTCTTCAATTCAGATTCAGTTACACCTCAGTTATACTAGTGGAAATTACTCATGTATGAAAACCTCGGTTTTATCACCAAAAATTGCATGTTCACCTTGGTTTCCTTGCTAGGAGTGTGCATATCTCATGCATGTGGCCAAGAGGAAACATATCTTGTGATTACATGTGTTTCTCTCACTTCCACATGTGTGACTTATGCAGGAGCATCACCAACATCTCAAGCGGGCCAACGCGGAGACAACGAACAACTGGAAAAGTGCCCAGCACAAATTTTGAAATCACCTTGAAGTTGTTGTGCAATCTTAAATGAAGCCATTAAAAAGAAGCGCACTTGTAAAATGTAAACGAACCTTGAGCAATTTGCCCTCGTCCTTAGTAGGTATAAGGCATTTATAGTAGTTAATGCAAATAGGTAGAATTGAATGTTAGATTAGACAATTTTAGAGCGCAAGAGGGAAACGAGATATAGACACCCTCATTGTGTATTGTAACATAAGCAACATTATTGGAGAGAGAGCATAGAAGAGAAGCAGAGAGCTGTGTAGCAGACTCCATGTACA